>CAEGAD010054122.1:0-53135 GCA_903067055.1 Poeciliopsis paucimaculata
CTTTAGAGTCTTTTACTCACCATCTTTTTTTTGATATTCACTACTCCAGAGACCTTTAAAATATATAGATATATATATATATATATATATAGTAAATTGGAATATGCTTTTCGATGAGGCTTGTTTGTCAGAATAATAGTTTTTTTATTGGTCTGATGCAATTTCTAGACCTTATTTTTTTTCTTAAATGCATGATTAGCAGAACAAAATCTCTAAAGTATTCACTTCCCTTTGAACTGATACTTGTAAATTAGGACAAATGGAACTATTTCTTTTAATGTTACACTTGCATATGAATAATTTAATTATAGCTTTTCTGTAATGGCCTTAATGGCAGAACATTAGTCAACAAACAGCATTATGAACATAATGGGTTCATAATGGGTTGTTTGCAGAAATACCAAGAGATGGACATCCACCTAAACCCAGCCTTAATCAAAGAGGCATCTGAGATGCCCATTGTAACTCCAGAAGCTTCAGAGAGTCTGTTGACAAGATAACTATTAGTCATGCATCCCAGAAAGCCACAATTTATGGGTCAGTGGCAAGAAGACAGCTCTTGCCGAATCAATAAGAAGTCCTGTTTGCAGTTTGGAACAGGCCACACAAGTAACACAACAAACATGTAGAATTCAGAGATAGGGTCAGATGAAATAAACTTGCTGGCAAATAAGAAACAAAAAATCTGTGGCAACAAACAAATCATGTGTTGTTCAGGGAGCAAAGAGCTGGGTGAATTGTTTGGAAAGGAAAAAAAAACTGGTCTGATGTGATGGAAAGATGAATGGTGCTAAACAAAGTACCATCTTTAAAGAAAACATGTTAGAAGAGGTAAAAGATGCCAGACTTCACCTTCTATTCTTAAAACGTAGCTATTTTTTCTTTTTTTGCTTTCAGAGGTGCAAGCCAAATCTATACCATTCTAACAACAAAAGGAGTCCTTCTGTCGTAGAAAAGGGATTCATTTATCGCTACAAATCTTAAACATAAAAATGAGGGCCTGTACATTTGTCTTAATAAAGAAAGCGATACAGTGTCTTCATTTTATGAGGCTGAATGTTTTCTACAGAAGTTTTTCTCTCTGCAAACAGAGAAGGATACAGGTCAGCCTTTCTTTTGACAGCAATGTGTGGGCCCGGGTCTGGCTTACAGAAAGTCACTGGATCTTACTATTTTAAATTCAACGAAAAATTTAAAAAAGATGCCTTGTCAAAAACAAATACTGGCTTGATAAGACTTAAAATTACCAGTAGAAATCTCATACTAAAACATATAAACAAATGTCCATCTGGGTCAACTGCACATGGTGGTGGGCTGGCTAACATCGTGCAGGATGTTAGCTATATTCTTGATATCCAGCTAATCATTAGACACCTCACAAATTGTATTTTTATTTTGTAATTGGACTACATTTACCCTGACTGAGCTTCAGTTATTTTACAAAGACAAACTGGCTAAAAATTTATTTTTTTCTGGATTTGTAAAGGTGGCAGAGACACCTTAAAATACTCACAGTTGTGAAAGGTGGTTCTCTGAGAGACGGGCTGATTATAAATGCTCACTACATTTATTTTTACATTTTTCTTTGATATTGCTTTTTTCACTTCGCAAGTGATCTATCGCATAAATCTCAAATAAAATAAATTGAAGGTTGTGACTGCACCAGGAGAAAAGTTACAAGTTTAACGGATATGAATACTGCTGCTAAGCACTGTTGAGTCTCAAGGACAACAAAAAAAGAGTCTAAATACTTTTGTTTTTTCATCATTTTTTTTCTGTTTTACAGATGTAAGCACTACTCTTGAGCACAATAGAAACACCTTTGTAAAGATCACTCTGTCCTTGGAGAGTGATTGAAAAGTGTTGGGCTGCCATTGTTAAAACTTTGACCTTGTTCCCTGAAAGGCCAAGACTCATATAAGACTCCTGGGAGTAAGATATTCCTGGAGCAGCAAGGGCAAGTAAAAGACCTTACTTAGACCAGTATATATGATGTGTTTAAGCATTCTCACAAAAAAGAACAACAGCTAGCCATTATTGTGAATTAAAAATGTGGCATAAGGTATAATTCTGGATGTTTATTCATTTTGTTGTTCAGTTATTTATTTATTTATTTTTTTACATATATTTTGTTTTTCAAAGTGTTTTTCTTTTTTATTTTTCTTTTCTCTGAAAATGTAGAAGAAAAACACAGCAAGAGACCATTCAGTGACCACATAACACACATATAATTTTTCATTTTTATGAGCATTGTGTTGTCCTATTTATATGAATGAGTGAAGATATTTCTGGTGTGCAGTATAGTAGAACCCTAGTCACTCAAAAAGACGTCACTGCTCAGGGTATGAGGAAGAGTGGCCAAACAGAGAGGCGCACTCAGATTATTCAGGAATAGAAAGTAAAGAACATGAGAACAAAGGAGAACCCGGATTTATTTTACAAAGTTTTGTGTTTGCAACACAAAACTAACATAAACTATAAACCACTAATACATTTATAGATGTGTATATGAACTAGGGTTTTGTTGCTCAAATTCTGACTCTTCCCTTTCTTTAATCGTCTTCATATTTCATGCCACTCAGACATGTAGTAAGAAGGTTCTGCTGTGACAGCCACAGCTGTCCCACTTCAAAAGGAGGCTCTCTGAATACATTAATAATGTGTGTTCTTTATTTTAAGAACCACCATTCATTATTCATGATGTTATTGGAGGGTATGAGACTTCACAACTGATATCCTACAGGGATCAGTGGCATTAAAACAATGTGATGAGGTAAGTGGGAGGTAAGATGCAAGGTAATGCCACAAAAGACTTGTAAAGGTTTGTTTTACTTTTTGATATCTTGTATTACTACTCCTTATATCCATTTTTCTTCTCTTTACATATGCACAGAATGCCTTACAAAAGGATTAATATATCTTAAACCATCTTTTCATTTGGTTTTCAGGCTGATGTACAGTGTTAGTTTCACAACACACCTTCTTCCACATGT
This sequence comes from Poeciliopsis paucimaculata, assembly GCA_903067055.1. Classification (NCBI taxonomy): domain Eukaryota; kingdom Metazoa; phylum Chordata; class Actinopteri; order Cyprinodontiformes; family Poeciliidae; genus Poeciliopsis; species Poeciliopsis paucimaculata. Next base: position 2,994 of record CAEGAD010054122.1, read on the forward strand.
TCCCTGTTAAGAACTCATACTCCTTGTATAAATTCCAACTTAAGTTTCATTTAATGATGACTTTCTACCTTCCACTCTGGCACAGAGATGGCTAAAGAATCTGGCTAATCTAACAGCTGTCATCAGATTAGTGACAAAAGACAATCATAAACTGCATAACCATTACTGACGCTTGGCAAAGGCTTTAGTTTTTGTCCATCTTAGGCTGGTCCAACAATTTCAACTCTAGCTGTTCAATATAAATGCACCCTATGAAACAGATGCAGGGACCTTTTCCATTATTCTTAGCTGGATTATTCCAAGAGGCATTGGGTTGACCAGCAGTAGAGAAGCCCACAGTTTGGTCCCAATCCAACATGGACTGCACAGTGGTATGGCTTTTAGCACTGTTGCCTACCGGCAAGATGGTACTGGGTTCCAATCTCAGCCAAAGCTTTACTGTATGGAATTTGCTTTTTTTTTTTTTTTTTTAACATTATGCATACATCGGTTCTTCTCACTGAGTACTTCAGGATCCTCCTGCTAGTGCCTGTGTTTAGTACTCATTGGGCAGCAGGCTGGTATGTCAAAGCTTTCCTTTCCTTTCCTTTTTTTTTTTAATATAAAAAAGCAATTTAGAATTGCCAAAAATCATCGTACATGAGGAACCCCAGTGTATAACATGAACACTGTGGCTAAAAGGTTCATCACAATCTAATTTACAATTTAAGGGAAAGCTCCAGCAATAGAGGGTGAGTTATTGCTCAATGTATTGGTATCAACATACTGTTTGCCAAAAGCCAGCTGATCTGACATACTTTCAGACATAACACACACAGTTTATGCATTAAGAAATTGCAAATTTCTTTTAGCCTTGTATGCAAAACCTTTTGTGGTTTGAGTGTCAGAAGTCAGTGATGCAAAGATGATGTAAAGCAGCTGAAATATGCTGCTCTGTACATTTTGATAGAGAGCAGCACCAAATAAATTAGGCAAGGCAAACTGTGTGCTATGGATCATGATACATATGGTTAAACACAATTTAAAATGATGTACAAGTGATAGAGCTCATAGTAACTTAGGACATTTTGAACCTTCAACCTACTTAATTTATCATCTTCCAATGATCTTTTATTTTTAAGTCACTATTAAAGGATCCCATGTTCTCTTTCAGTTAGATAAATGTAACTATGCAAATCATTTTTAAAATGTAAATCCAAGACAGCATCTAAACTAATTCCAATTTATATGATGACTATTTGAGTTTGTATGGTTTCAGGTTTGAGGGACTTAACTCTAACCAAAAAAGGAAGCACCAGAAAAGGGATTTCTGTCTTTTGACGACAAACCAGATAATGAGAAAATGAAGCATGCACCAGCTTAATGGCTCCCTTTTTCACATGTAGCAATTGGAAACATTTATCAAGAGTATTTACTGTGAATAATGAAAAAAATGTGAACCTGAGGTACAATTCTGCTGGAGTCTGAGCCATAGAGAAGTTAAGCTTGAATCCATTAGTTGTTTCTTGTCTTCTTCAGAAGAATTTAGACATTTTTCAGTCATAAATATCAACACATGAACATTGTGTTAATGCATCTGTAGCAAATTTTCAGCACAATTAAGTTTCCTTTGCAACAAATGAATAACCTAAAGAATTATGCCTAGCTTTATGAACCTTCGGCATAAATAAAAAAAGATCTTAAGATCTTAGCTTATTGTAATTCTGATGCTGTATACAACAATTGTCTGTGGGTTAATGTTACTGCGGGCTATTTTGAACGAAACACAACATACTCTGCATTATCTTTCAGCAGTATCAGTCTGAGGAACTCCACCACACTTCAGTGTATTGCAAGAAATCATTAGTATTCTGCAGATCTTTCACAGCCCCCATATTCCAGCTAGAATTTTTGATTAATGCACAGCCATTAAAGGCTTACTTTGCTACTTGGAAAATCTTGACTGACAATCAGAGGATAAAGCTCTAAGCATGACATAAACCTTGTAATCCTGTATCATAGCAGATTTAGACTTGGTGGAACCTCAGTTTCAGCTTGTTTATCTCATTGGCTATGTCTCTGCCGAAGCAAAACAAGCAGCGCTCCAGACAATGCCATACCTTTACGCATTTGAGGCAAGGAACAGATTTGCAGCATCTGGATGTGACTGCAGATCCTCTCTGTTGCTAATCCTCTGGGTTGCTGTGTTTCTGCTCAGGCACATGAGGGATCATGTGAGCATTCATTTACATGCTTCCTGCCACAGGGCAAATAAACAGACACAACAACAAAAAAAAATAAATAAATAAATAAATAAAGCAGGATATTTCCACCTGAATAATAAAAACATGACTTGTATATTTTGAATGGTTTATAAATATGCAACATACATACAGTTTGCAGAATTATTAACTTGGGTTGAAATGTGGCAAACTTCCTGTATAGATATCTTTTTATGTCTGCAAACATACAGTTCTGGAATAACAGCAGTCCCATGATTTAAATATCTCAAAAGTTTCTGCTATTCATCACATAATTGATTTTGGCTACCAATGGGGCCTTGGCTGACAATGCTGTACATATTAACACCCCATGTTGGTGTTGGGTATCAAGTTTCAAGTTTTTTTCAAACTTGAAAGTTTGAAAAAAAAACAAAAAAAAAACTAAACAACGCAAGTTTCAGTGCTAATTACAATTTAATTTTTCTCCAGGGCAAAGGTAGTTTTGAAGTCTGTTTGACAAAAGACAACAAGAATTAATAACCAGTTAAAGGTGGAGCTGCAAAGATTTATTTGTCATCAGGCCTAAATGACGCTTCTACTTTAAAGAGATCACCAGAAAGAGTAATAGAATAGAGAGCCTGATGTGGCACATGTATTTAATGGTGGACGGACAGAAATTACTTTACCACTTCTGGTCTTGTTAAATGGTCATCATTAGTCTTTAATGATACCAAAATGTTTGCCCTAGTCAAAGTCAAATTATGCCCACTTTTCCTGTTTCCAATGTCGGTTTAGAGAGCACAATATTCACTTCCTGACTAGTGCAGTATAACCTGCACATACAATGCTAAGCAAACAATCAGTTTACCAGCGGCTCCTTTAAGTTGCTATTACAATATGCCTTGTCACTGTATTTGTCTGAAAAGCACCATTGTTTTACTTTCTGATTTAAAATCTAATATCATTCATACAGCTCTTTTCTCTGTCTTCAGCAGGTAAGTATACATGTATGGCTGAGAGACATGATGCATGGTTTCTTCTCTTTGTCTCCTCCATGTTTTCCTGCTACTTTCAACATTTACACCTTGTCCTCAATTTCTTTCATTTAAAAAATGTTGCAAAAACATATAGTGACAAGTGTTTAACCTGTACAACAAACAACTATTTCAAGGGTAACAAAAAAGTTTGCAAGGCTGCAATTACACCACTTTGTAGGCAAACACTTCACAGACATGTTCCTAAGGGGCCTGGGGCTTTTATGTAACTTCTAGCACAAATCAGTTCCACCAAATGACAGCTTGCAGATCTTACATAATTAGAAAGAGACAGAGTAGAAAGAAGTTGCTGGCCCAAACTGATAAACGTTTAGTAAAGGTTGTCAGCTGGACACATCCCATTTTTTGGCATTTTGCACTGCCTCTCTAACAAAGCTATAAAGAGCATAGATTAGCAGGCAACTGGAAAAGATCCATAAAAAAAAAAAAAAAAGTTTGAAACTGAGGACATAAAATAAACAGTAAAATCATAGCAAGAGACAAAGAAATGAAATCTGTCAGTTTGATTTAAAAAAATAAATAAATAAAAAATCTTTGTGCTCCCTGGTGCCTAAGGGAATAACATGTCAACACCTCTTTGTTTTTTAGTAGTTCTTAATAGTGGGCTCTAAAACTGTCAAACTTAATAAAACAAATTTAAACAATAAATGAATACAATAGAAACGCCAGCACGCCGTCATGACCACATGCATTCACTTCAATGAGAAAAATGAGGGGGAATACTTTGGAAACAAAAGAAAATAGCTTATTTCTAAGACAAAAACATTTTTTTTTACATAAAAACAGTGGCTAGAATACATAGGATCACTGTGCAAAAAGGAATAGGGTGGTGTTTTGTGTCTTCGTATTTATTTGTAGTAGCACAAAGTGCTTGTAAAGGTTGACTATCTGCCTTCTTGGAAACCTTTAATCACCTGCAGATTACACAAGATATCCTTAGCAACTGCCGCCTTCTCGATCCAGTAGTTTCTCTTTTGCCATCTCACCTTTTTATCCTCCCACTCACTGCAGATCTGTGAGCCCTTACATGAGAAGTCTTGATATGAATGTTACACTCAGAATACAAAGCACAAAGAGATGGGACTCCATTGACTATTGCACATGTCTTTTTCCCATGTTGTAACAGGTGTTACATCAGTCTACGTTACCCCATCCAAAAGCTCCCCTACAAATCTGCATGCACAAGCGGCAAAAGCAAACGAATAAAAATTGCATGTGCTTGCTCTAGATCTGTAAGTGGTGAGCTCTGCTCACACACAAACGGATTACAGCACTCCGTTGAGTTTTGTTGTGAAAAGACAGAATCGATGTGCACACAAACAATGAGTGGCATTAGTGAGGAATTTAATGAGCAAAACGTACAAAATTCAGAAACCGGACAAACCGGGTATGAACGAAAGCAAAGTAGTTTTGCTACCCAATGATTTATGTGGCACCCACCAGGTCACGCAATCATTCAAAATGTACAATTGTGTACACTCAACACTTTGATTTTTTTATTAGGAAAAAAAACAACTAAATAACAAAACACAAATTATCCATGAACCAAAATCTGACCTGGGTCTACTAGCGCAGCCTCCATTTCTGATGCATGAATGATCTCCCTTGAGGCAAAGGCAACAGGAGGAGGGCTTGGTAGTGTTGCAGGATGCCAGGAGAGGGATTTAAATATCTCAATAATGCATCTGAAGAGAAAAAGAGATGCATGGTTCCATAAATAAATGTATACAACACATGGCATTTTTCAAGTTCACTATAATGCCCATGTAAAATACTGTGCATGAACAATTTTGTGAAATTTACAATTTTCTGCAATTTAAATCAAATCAAATGCTGAATGAAATAAAGCAATAAACTTCAATAACATGGGAATTCAAAAATTATCTTAAGTTGAAAATAATTTGTAGTTACTCTTATGTACAAAATGTACATAAGACTACATTATGTATTAATGTACATAAGAGTGTAATATAATCGCTCTTAATATAATCAACTGTGTAATTGCATTACACAGTTGAATAGGTTTTGCTGTTTTACAGCTTTTCTGAAAAATAATCTACTTACTTAAAGAAACTGGGATCTACTCATTTTCTCAACAGAGCATGGCTCCCGGTCAGAAACAACCGCAGCCAGGAGGAGTGTCTTAGTAATTTCAATAATGCTTGTCTATGTGCTGCTCAAAGCGCTAATGGCGGAGAAACAATGTATCATTACTGAAAAACTATTTACCAGTTTTAACAACTATTCAAAAAAATATTGTTTATAAAAGATACCTACTGCAGCTTTAAGGAGAGTACCAGCACTTTTTTTTAATTTACACAAAAGCCACTGATTTATGTCGCCTAATCTGTACAACTGAGATAAATATGTTCTGTTTTATTCTCTAATCTAGAGAATTGGGTGATCACAGTGGTTTCAGAAACTGTGTAACCATCCCTCTGCTGAGAGCAGAGACTGTAGAAAATGCTCTGATATGTAAATATACATTAATATATGATGGCATCTGTTTTTGTTTTTTGTTTGGTTTTTTTGGGGGTTTTTTTACAGCATCAACTGTGCTTGGACAGCCGTCAGGAGAAACACATTTTGATGCCACCGCTGATAAGATCATAGTTTGTGTGATATTGCATATTATATGAAAATAAGGTTTAGAAGCTAAACATCTGACAGACAGGAAAAAGGCAGGGGGCTAGGAGAGCAAACTTTTCTAACATCTCCTCACTTTTATGGCGGGGGAGCACATTTCAAACCATTGCTCCTTCACTGCACCATTTATGCTGCAGCTGCTGCGGCTTCAAACAGCCCTCTTTTGTTCACGTTTCTGCCATTGAGACACTGCATTTGCAGTCAAATCAAATCTGTCATCCAGAACTAAAAACTCAGAGAAAACAAACCACCACAAAACATAACCATCTGTGATTTTGGTTTAGGCTTTATGTCTAGGTTTATAACATAGGCTAGCATGTTTTTTTTAATGTTTTGTACAGCTGCCAACACTCTCTTGCTGGTGCCATTTAAAAAATAATACATGGAATTATACAGAGTTATTCTTATTTCCTTTTTCTACTTATGAATTGTTTTGGAAGCTTTCAATTATTTGCATTGAGCAAGTATCTGAATTTCATACTGGAAAGTAAAAAATATACTTTCCAGGAAGGCCCACTTAAACCTATTAAATGCATATTGGAAGGGCCTACATCTCGCATGATAATATTAACTGTTTGATTCAATGACTTTCATGTGATACATTCAGCACAATGGTTTTCAACCCATGTATGGGTTTTAATCTTTTTAGTCACAACAGTTGAGCACACCTGGCTAAGGGCAACAGGTTTTGTGCTTTGTTGACAAAGGATTAGGAGCATGGAAAAGCATGAATCACAGGGAAGAACGTGAGGCAAAATGTGTGGTGTGATTGCAGGAGAGGTCCAGTGGGAGCTGAAGGGTGATGGACAATGCAATGTTGGACAGGGGGAGCAGAATGTGACAATGTTGGTTGCGAACTCTCCCTGCCGTGGAAAATGATCAGTGACATAATGTGTGTGTTTAACACTGGAGGCTGAATCTAGCTTGGGGAAATGTGGCAAACTGGGAGTCTGTGTTAGCAAAGTACCGATTGGTATGCTTTGTGTTGCAGTTTGAGTGAAAGATGGCAGAAGACCAGCTCACTGGTTGCAGGAGGGAGCTCCAAGAGGAGCGATTTGCAGCAGACACATTTGGCAGACAGACTCTACTCATTCAGAGGCTCTCACAGACTGGTATGATCTGTGTTTTCCATCTTAGAGACCTATTTTAATGTCCTACTTGAGTACTTTTTGCATGAATTAGATTTTTAAATTGATGTCATGTTCAGTGTGTAAAAGACTTTGTTCAAACTTTACAAACTTAGTCTACAATTTATTTTGTGTAGTTCATAGGTTGTAACAAATCTAGGTCCAAACCATGTAGTACTGCATTAGTATTATTAAAAATACACTGCCTTTATTATAAACATGCTCACACTGACAGTATTGATTCAACATACATCCTGCATGATCTGTGCAAAAAAAATATAGTCAAAAGGACTTTGAACAGAAAGTGAGGTGGATGAGAATACTTTAATTGGAATTAACTATGTGCTGTGGTTCATCTTCACCTGCCACCTTTACATTTAATTGCAGCTAGACCTGCAAATTCAAGAAATTACTTAAACAGACAATCTGACAGAACTGAGTTAATTAATAGACCTTAAAAAGCATGGCCGAATCAAAAGGAGAAAAAAAAAAAAGAAAGAAAATAAATCACTATACATACAGTCAACCATGGTGGTGCGGTGGTCTTTGGCGTCTTTGCTGCCTCTGGACCTGGACAACTTGTAGATACCAATGGAACCAATGCATTTGCTCTCTTCACCAAATCCTAAATGAAAAAAATCCATTGATCAGTTTATGACCAAGTTAAAGTGCACATGGGTTATGCAGCTTTCCTAAATGTAACACAAATTAACAAAATAAAACAAAGTGAATATTAGATGAATGAGAGGAGGAAGTGCAGAAATCTTTCAAATCTTGAATTGACATTAACAGCCACCTCGTTCAGCTCAGTATGTACTTCTCTCTTCGCAGTGCAAGATGGTTGTTCATTGCGCAGGCAATATTCTTCATAGCACTGAACTGGCACATTATATACATCACAGTCAAATGTTAGCTGATTGAAACATCAACAAAGTCCATGTCTCCAGGAAGGAATCATTTCTCAATAGCTGGGGGTTCAAACCTTCTGTACAAAAACAGTATAGAACAAAGGGCTTTTTTTTGTTTGTTTGTTTGTTTTGTACCAGGCTACTGGATTGCACATTTAATATGAAGTTAGTTTTTAGTGATATACATTATTCAAATCCTTCCAAGAGGAACTAGTAATTCCTCTTGCAGTTACTAAATTCCAAGAGGAAAGAGGGATAGTTGGTAGCTAATCACTATAAGATATCCGGGAGCTGTCCTTTGATTGGCCTACCAGAGCAGCACTCTGGGCTGTCATTTCTTATTTGGGAAAGAGATGATGCTCATGCTCACAGACAAGACTAGATTTGATTGGAATAACACTGGTGTGCACCAAGTTTGCAGACATGTCTATCTTGACAGTGACTGTGCAGAATGTTTGCTGAGAAACAGCTGAAATGGAAAACAACCAAGCAGAGAAATCAGCCCCTACTGAATTTCAGCCAAGTTTGTGGGAGCAAATATCTTTCTTGTCGTCAACCTTAAGCAGTAATAACACAGCAATGTCAAAGAACCACCAGGTTGGAAAGAGAGTGGTCAGCCATCTCTGGATGAATGCATCTCTCTTCACACAAATGGACATTTTTACGATACAATTTTTGCAGTGATTATTCCAGTCAGTTCTTGTTTACAGATGGAATTATTTGTTTATTGCCGCATTGGGCAAAAACCAAATAATTTTAGTCTTTTTTAAATAGATATAGGACTTTTTTGCACTTAACACAGGAAACTAACTAAAAAAAGAGAAGTACACTTCTCCAAAGGCTAACTACTCTCTGACTTTGATAGATTACTCTCATTGGAGCGATGTCACATGTTCTTTATTTTCTCGAACACTGTGCAAGCGGAACAGATGGTATCTGGGAGTAACATGCTCTCATTAGGAGGTCCAGTGTTTGCATATATGAAAGGGAAAATGAGAGAAAACAGAGAGGGAGGGGGTAAAATCCTCTGAGTTTTGGCACAGATCGACCCTCTGACCTTCTGTCCAGTCTGCTGTCTGACAGGCAGGAATAAAAGGATGAAGCAGTAAAGGTAAAGGAAAGCCTCCCAGTATCAGAGAGCATCTTATCTAAGTCACGCTAATCAGTAATCACTAATGTGTTTCTTTCACCTTTGACAGATCTGTTAATCGGAACGTCTGCTAGGCAAATGCGATGCTGCTTTTAAAAATCTCTAATCTACAATATTAGCAAAATAATAGTTAAATAACTTTGATGTATCCACAGAAAATCAAATCAATCAATGTTATTATTCATTCAATAAAATTTTAAATACCAAACTTTAAAAGCAATATGCTTTTAACATTTATTGTTTTAGAAGCAACAAACTTGCTGAAAGTGAACCCAGCTTTTTGTCATCAAAAATTAATTAACCCAGTTTGTGGCAAAGTTTGCCTCCACACTCTGGATCTCTTCAATGTCTGTTTGACTGTGCTGTTTAACTTTTTACAAGGTGATGTAGTGACCTTTGGTCTACCTATTTATGCCTGGCAGCTACATAGCATGATATGCACTGTGACTGATGTGTCAAACTGGCTGGATCACTGTCAGCTCCTATTACTGTTCTGTCTCCTCATCCATGGCATCCCTTGAGGTAAACTACTATGGTTTCTTGTGTAACAAGTACAATCATGGAAAGTTTTCTAAAGCTTTAAGCAGATATTGCATGATAGTCTGAGTATTAACCAAAAACATAACGCCAAGCATTGTTTATCAATTAAAATAAGGCCTCTTCTCTGTCAGCTTTTCTGCTCAATAAAGTCTCTGCTAACTTTTGAATTCTTGTACTAACTTGATTTGTACTTAGTATGAGTAGAAAAATCTTTATTTAAAATAATTCTGAAAATAACTCAATTCTTATGTCAGGTAATGTGTAACTTACAAACTGTGATGTAAGAAAAATATACTAGAAAAAAACAAAACAACAGATATTTAATTTATCTAATAGACTTATGCTTACTGTGCAAATGCATTTGTCCTCCATGAACCTATTCCCCTCTTGTGATTTAGGAACAATCAATTTCAGTGTAGTTTATTAGGATTTTTGTGTGAGGCTGACTGAAGAAATACTTCTGTGTTTCAATTTTGTTTGTCAGCACACATAAGCCCTATTACGAAATGTCCACAACAAACAAAAAATATATACTGTAAAACCTATTCCATCACACAGCATCTTGAAACTGGCTAACTTTGAATCCACACTAATGTATGCTCATCATACAGATTTTACATAACAAAAACACCTGTAAATAACTAATTATTATGCAAAGATGTGGTTGAGTCACTAGCAAAGACCAATGTTGCACTCATCTGTATCTTTTAATTAGACCATTTGATTTTGATTTTTTTTTTTTTTAATTTTGGGTTTATCAGTGCACTTTGCACTGCTTACAATAATTGCCCAGTGGTACCTGTCCAATATTTGAATACAAACAGTAGGATGACTTGCTGAAGTGAACATCACAGTAGGGAAAAAAAGGATCTACATATGTGAGTTTGTGCTTTGCCAAACAGGCTTCCCTGTGTACAACCCTGTCTTTGGTGAGAACACTGATTGCTGTTGAAAGGACCAGCTCATGTGATGGGGATACACAGTATTTTCATGCAACTCATGATATTATCCCTGGTACAATATTCATGTATCATGAACAATATCAGTCTGGACCAGGGGCCTTTCTTTCCTAAATAAAAAAAAAAGCTTCAATTTCAGACAGCCTAAAAACACATAAAAGGATGCTTTCAATTTCATTTTGCAGTTGTACTAGGTAAAGAGAAGAACAAAATCTTATATTGTTGTTCATTTTTTACAGATAATATAGTTATATTTGAAAGAAAATCATTAGGCTATTTTGAAGTCTTATGTTAAGGTAATGGGAATTTGGTCAAATCTGCTTTGTATATTTCTATACCTTTGGTACATCTTATCTGTAGTTGCATGACTAAACTCTCTTAACTCATGTAAAGCATAAAAGCTCTGTATATTAACTTTATGCATAAAAATCCCCCAAGTAAAACTGTCTGACCTAATTCTGAAACTAGCACAGCTGAGTTTGAGCAAGAATTAGCTTATTTTCTGGAGGGCAGAGGAAGAGGTAGAATACAGTAAGTGGTAGAAGGGCCCTTTTGCTGATCAAAGTATGTGATGTTATAATTTATTTATTTTCTTGTCAGCCTTTACTGGTTCAGTCTGGTGATATGGCAGCTGTTTGGAGCATGACAATTTTATTTTAGGCTCATCCCAACTGGGAGGCAAAAAAGTACCCCAATTTTATTCCACGAATAGATGTAATCAGCTGGTGTCAGCAACATAAACAAATGTATTATTGCTGAGCCTTTTAGTTGTCAGTTAGTAATTTACAAAATGCAGTGAAGCAAATATGAATTTCTGTAGCAGCTTAGGTGCAAGAAAAATATTGCACAATGTGCTTGAAAATATTCTCCAGTTACCAGGAATATAATCTGGTTTTGTTTGCTTTTGCAAAAAAGAAAACCGAAGTATTTAGTAAAACTATTATAGCTACTAACCTGATCCAGAAACATTGTACCAAAGAGTTTTATGGGTAATTTCTCCCTATGTGGGTGACAGACCTTTGGCTTATGTGCAGCCTTTCTCTTTTCTACAAATGAAAACGTTGCCATTACCATAGTCCCCAAAATATTGGGGTTTTATTTCCCCAAATAAAACCGTTTAATTATCCACTTGCCTGACTTTTGTTGTTCAAGACCTAAGTTTATAACAGATGCAGTGGCATCCAAAGAATTTAACGTAATTTGAGAAAATGTGTTGCTTAAAAAAACTGGCTTACTTCATTCACAATAGAGATATCATGGGAAAAATGATTTATGAGTAAATAATATAGGGGACATTTTAGTTTGCGTGTTTTGAGACACTCGGTTTTTACAGTATCATAATAAAAAAAAAAAAAGCGAATCGTGGATGATGCAAAGAACAACTTCCTTCCCTAAAGTCTACAAACTTACCATGTTTTTCCCGAGAGTATAATGCTGTTCTGTTTTTTTTTTGTTGTTTTTTTTTTAACATTTATTATATATTGGGATGATTGTGGCAACAGCAGTAAGAGTTCATTCTGTAATCGTGAGTTGCCAGTTCGATCCCCAGCTCCATCTGTCTCTGTCGTTGTGTCCTCGGGAGAAACACTTCACTTGCCTCCCAGTGGCACCAGTGCATGGCAGTCTAGGTTTTGTCAGTGTGTCCCATAGTAGTTGTAGCTCCAATCCAGTAGACAGATCAGTCTCCTCATGGAACCATTGTCTGAGATGTATTTGTTTTTGGGGTACCAATAAAGAGGTCAGTAAATGGGTGTGACCAATTCTAGTTTTGAGTAAAACCCTGGAGAGTTTGTGGTCCTACTTAATGTTATTAAAATATAAGCAAATACCATGCCTAACAAGGAAAAAAAAAATACTTTGTTGTGAACCTAATGCTTTGCTATTTAAGAAGTTATATATTTATCTTTGCAAATCTGACCCTAAAATTACCAAAAGCATCCAGCCACATCAGCTCCAGTTGTTGGAATGCAAAATTCATACCAATCCTGAAATGTGTACAGCAGAAATATTGCCAGGGCCACAAATGGTTGGTGGGCTGCACCTTGAACACCCCTGGTTATCACAGTATTTTCACCTTTTATTTCTTACATTACTATTTACTAATTGTTTTACAAAATAATACATTTGAATTTTACTAGACAAATATTTTGAAATTATTTATAATGTCTTATTTTTCTCATTGTGACACTGACATATGTGACCCTTTTACTTTTGTCTTGATATGAAAAAAAAAAAAAAAAACATTCTTTTTTTAAGAAACCCTTATTGATTTTTATGAAAAAAATAATCAATTACACATAATTAGGATGTAAGCATACTGTTCACTGCTTTCGATAATCAAGTTAATCTCAATCAATAACAAACAACTTCAGTATGAGATCATGCAATCTAAAATAAAAAGGAAACAGTAAGTAACCCAGCATGACTTAGACAAATTTCTCGATCATTTGCAATGTGCAACACCTCATATCTCCCTTAGTTTTTATCAGTCTGGCCATTGATTTTATGATCAGAAAAACATTGTTTTTATTACAGTACCAGGTTAATTCCACCTAAATAAAATCTAGCAGACCCTTTAAGTTGAGAGGAAGTAGTGTTTTTGGAAATGGAAAAACTCAAAATTCAAGAGTTGGTTCAAGCAACAAAATTACAGCTGAGCATGGCTCTACATAAGTGTTCAGCATAAACTTCTATCTTTAATCAACTATGTTATACAAACATTAAATGTAGGGACCCCAAAAGTTTAAATTTATCTTATTTTATTTTTTTGCTATTAAATCAGTTTACATCATATGTCTACTTTCATTTTGCTACCTGTTAATATTAAATGCGGCAAATGTTCATAAATGAACGTAACTTTGATCATTTATGAATACATACATTATAGAAATATAAGAATATTTTTCAGACAGAAAGAAGGCTGACATTAGCAATAAGGTTATTCCAGAGGTAGGGGGTTACTGTTCTATCTCCACATCAGTTGAAGAAATGGTATTCTATTCAGTAAGTAATGCTGAATAATACATTATCAACTGATTCAGAAACATAATTAACTTTGGTCAGTCAGAAGAAACTTAAATGCGTCTTAAATCTCCCTGGCATCAATTGAATCCAGCATGTAACCCTGTAAGAGTTTGCACCTTTGTAATATTATCTTAGAATTTATGGCTTTTACAGAAATAGTTTGTTTAGGGCAGTTTGGAATGTTGGTCTTACTAAACCTTAAATAAAAATGTACAGGTCTTTGTCTCCATGTGCAAATTTATCCTTCTATACTTAAAGCTGGTTTCTTATAAATATACAGATTATACTGTATGATTACAGTTTGAAGCCATTTGCCTTGGGATTTTTTTATTTTATTTTATTTTTCAGATGGCAATAGTAGCTCAGGGAAGGTGAGGAGATAAATATTTTTCACAGACTCTCTGTTTCATAAGAAAATGTAACGAAAGAGAGACATTTTTGAAAAATATGTAAAATACCTTTTTCTTTTTTTAATAAAGGTTATGTACTGCAACTTTAAAGGGGTTTATGCCAACTGCTCTCTCAGTAAAAACTTTTATCCATGATGCTTCCAACTTCATATTACAAATGAGATGGTTAAAAATCAGTTTTATCCTGTTATAGTGATAAATAGGATCCAACAAACTGTAAAGTGCAGAATTTGCGACAATTAAAAAAAAGGCAGGTTTGCATAAAACCATTATCATGTGATTCTGTTTTAGCAGTTGGCATTTACTGATCACTCTCCAAAAACAGCGTGAACTTTCTTCCTGCAATGTTGTGTTTAATATCCATAGTGAACAAACAGAAGCTTAAACATCTATTAAATGTGAAATTTTAATTACTACAGCAGCACGCTCCCATTGTAGTTCTCAGTCTCTTCGAAATGAAATCCATTCTTAGTTGAGTCAATGCTGACCTCACCAAATGCCTCACACCAATGGAGTATGTCAGGAGTTTCAGGGACTCCACGTAAAGTTTAACAAATTAATCTTTCATTCTAAGATATATTACATCAAAAAACTAAAAGTAACAACATTCAAGCACCACCAGTCATTGTGTCAATTATGGAAAAGTAAAACTGCTAACTGTAAATAAAAAACAACAACAACAAAAAAACAATCTACTCCACCTCCTCTTTCAAAATGTTGAAGATTTAATTTGCAGCGTTCTCTGATATATTTATAGTCATCTCTGTACTGCCCCTTGGTCAGTGTCAGCCTGATGTTTTAAGTATACTGCTATAAATATGCCAACTGTGCCAAAACCAAAGCAAAACTCTTAAAACTGGTTTTTTTTTTCTTTACACTTTCATGTTAACCTCCAAATTCTACCTCTTACAAGATTCCCTCATGAAATGTAGTCATGTTTTCTGCATATAACTGATTATGTTTCAAGCAAACACTGTCTTAATCTTATTAACATGAGTCACAGAATTTACATATTTGTTTGTAATTATTTTCATGCTTAAATGATCAGGTACAGCCGATAATGAGATAATAATCTGTTGTGACACAATTTTTTCTCATACCCTGGATGCTGCAGATATATAACACTTTATTAAATGTTCGAATGAATTACAGATGACATTACTTGTATCATCTATTTTACTTTTGTAAAATTTGAGTTTATAATATGAAATAGCGTCAAAGACAGGGAAATAAAATGAAATGCCAGATATGTTGAATATATAACTCCGTAATGCCTTGTTGCTCTTTTTTTTATTATTTATTTATTTTTTTTTTCTTTGTGTGTGGGGGTGGGCTTGTGTGTGTACATGTGTGCTATACTTTTATCTTCACTTGAGCCACGAAATAAGGACTGGCAGAAATGATTAGGTGTTTGTCATCAACACATCTGGAATCAGGTCAAGGATCTGGGTTAACTGCAAAACAAACTCCACATTCTATTTTGCATCATAAAATGTAAACAAAAACTTGTTTTTTTTTGAAGTTATGACATTATTACTTAGTAAAACTTCTGGACTTCACCAAGTATGAAAACTTGGTAAAGCTATTGGCTCTGAAATAGTATTAGTACTTCAACTGTTATTTACTGCCAGAATAGGTCAACGGTTTACCATGTATAAGAAGTGCACTTATACATGAGGTAATCATTTTAAATCATTTCTTTTGTTTCAACTTCTCCCCAAAAGACAACCAAAGAAAAGTCGATAGCTAATGTACTGGTTTGCTTCTATTCCTGATTCCTGAGCAAAAGACTAGGACTTCAGTTCCTCCTAACAGCAAGATTGAAGTCTATTTTTGGGACTTAAGTGTGATTTAAATCTGACCTTGAAATGTTATTCCCCATTTTTCTATTGATATAGCAGGTAGTATACCAAAACCATACGCATAAGTAATACGTGCTAAAGTGCTTGCAGCGGCTCCAAAAATATGTTTCATTACTTTTCAGTAAAGATCTTGGCAGACTGATGCAGAATGTCATGAATTCATTAATTTATTTTAGTTGAGCATCATAAGAATAGTCAGCACATGCAATTCATACAATTATATATGACCCTACACACAAATACAACTGAGTCTGCTAGAGAAACATGGTTCTCTGGCCTTCATAGAAACTTTTGTCCAGATGGCCAGACAATGACTCGGCCTTGCCTGGATCCCACAATCTGGTAATAAACTTTCTATGTGAAAAAGATAAGTAGACTATGTATGCACACTGTTTTGTCTGCTATCTGCATCTGACCTAGGATATGTTAATACAAGGAACAAAAGGCAAAAAATAAAATAAAAACACCTGAAAGTGGTGATAAGTGGTAAGAACAAGACCTTTCACTGTGCAGTATTAAAGACTGGAAAAGACACCAAACCCAAACGGATTTAAAACTACCATGAATAGTTTTAAATCTGTCATACAGAAATGTTGCAGAAGTCTCTCTTCCTCTACGGATAAGCTGGAGAAAGCTAAAATCCCATGTAGGAAGAAAAACGATTTCTTAATTGTAGAGTTTGTGAGCACAAACAAACTGTGGATATTAATTTTCTAAGAACTAGAACACAATGAGCAATAAAACTGGTAATTAAAATTCAAGTTGATCTTTTGAGGCTAAATATTCTTCTGCTTTTTTGCCTCAATTACTGTAGAAGCTGTTTTATCTATTTTACATAAAAATATGATGAATGATGACTGTGATAACTGGTGATGAAGATATTAGTGATTATTGAACATGCTGTCTACAAGATGTTTGGTTAAGTTGACAAAAATATTCTTCAACGTATAGTATTGGTATAGTCAGAGGAAGTAATAATAATAATAATAATAATAATAATAATAATAATAATAATAATAATAATAATAATAATAATAATAATAATCATAATAATAATAATCATAATAACAACAACAATAGGCTTTTTGTAAATACAAAGCATTATATGGACTATAACAAAAATTGGTTCCTTCCCTTACGAACATTCATTCACACAACACCATCGGACATAACCATGGTATGCAACAGTGTACTCAAAATTAATGAAAAAGTACAGACATTAAAAGTAGAGGTCACATTCACTCAGTGATATTTCTGTGACCCTTCCTACTTTTGTTGATTTATGTGCACCGATTGAAATCAGAGACAAACATGCCTTAATTAATTCTATTTTATCATCATAGTATTGTTAATAGCTCTCCTACAGAGTTAAGGGCAAAATTATTATCTTCGTTTAAACAGTCCTTGGACCTGCAGTGCAGCCAACATTATAGAATCAATGTCACAAAGGACCAATTGATCTATCTTCTAATTATTACCTTAAGATGTTCTGTGAGCAGCATCATACCAGTATCCAATCAAATCCAATTAACACTGGTGGCCCCATCCAGAAAACTGCATTATAGAGGGATTACACAGCTATCTGTGCTGGTCTGATTAATGGCCACAGTAATTAATGCTGAAGGGGTCTGTCCAAGTGCCTCAGTGTCGAGGAGCATACAGCAGTGAGCCAGCTGCAGCGAGCGGGGCTTCTATATTCACACACACACACTAGTGTACGCCCACACAAGCACAAACACTGAACACCTGGATCCTCTCACGCACATATATGTCGCACACAGTGAGTTTTTATTCAGAAAATTATAAACTTCTGATTTAAAAGTGAAAGATAGAGTTCAAGTATAATTTAGGTGTCAATTGAAAAAGAAATGCCCAAATAGTTAAATAAAAACCATAATATTTGACTAGAAAATTAAGAAAGGCTGATATTTATATTGTCATCTGTAGGCCTCCTTCTCAAGGTAAACTGAATAGCTCTCTTGTGGTCAAAAGTGAAACCAATTCTATATGTACCAGACAAAAAACAAACAAACAAACAAACAAAAAGAAAACAACAACAAAAAAACAACAACAACAACAAATAAACATACAATGAGAAATAATGTGAAAATGAAGTCATACTAAAATTTAAAGGAATGATTTAGTACAATTATTATCTTATTATCTTACAAATGTCACTAGAAAATATTTTCACCAAAAAATATCAATAATCTTTATCCCTTGTAAGGAAACAAATACAGTTACCTTACCTCAGGCCGTGGAGTACAAGTACTTTGGTGTCTTGTTCAGGATTTATTGTAGAATGGAGCAGAAGACAGATAAAGGGGTTGGGGAATAATCAGCAGTAATGCTGGCGCTGCTCTGATCTGTCATGGCGAAGAAAGTGCATATCCAAAAAGAAAAATCCTCCAGCTACAGAATAGACCCGGTTCCCAACCCTGATACTCAAGTCTCTCTATCCTGCATGTTTTAGGTATCTCCTGGAACTAGGTAGCATACAGAGAAGCCAATGCAGTATTTATTGTCACAACATAAATCTTGATTCTACAGACAAGAACACAGTAGCAAGATGATGATGTCTAGAGAGCATTTTCTCTTGCCATCAAAATATCCTTAATCCTTAGAAAGGAATTTTCAAAATATCTCGATATCCCTGAAAAGTGTTCACACATTTTTTTGCCTTTTGATTTTTCTGATATTTAATGTACTTACACATATTTATGCACATTATTCTTTCATTTCCATTTAATAAAAAATGCAAATATTTAACGATAAAGACTAAAAGCACATACATGTTATTGTAAACAGTGTGCACGAGGTAGAATGAAAATGTGATCTTTCTTTTCTTATTTTGATCATTTCTCAGAGCTTGATCACTGACTCAAAACAGTTGGTGTTATGCAGAATATCTATGCTGACTAAACACAAATCACGGCTTTGCTTAGCTTTTCGTTTCATTTTAAGCTATTTTTGTACCACCAAATTCTGCAGATGTGCTCTATTTACAAAGAACAGACCTGTTTACTGTGAAAGTTATCGACTTGTTTCCTCTTTGATTTCGTGACATATGAATTTCAAAGAAAACAGGTTTTGAAATCCATATGTCATGATTCTTTGCCATATTGAAATTTATATTGAACATTCATATGTCATGATTCTTTGACTGCAAGACGGTCGTGGGTTTAAGTATCAGCCTGGAATATCTCTGCATATTTTCCCCATGCACATTCTTTACAAGTACTCGCATTTTGGCACACTGTCCAAAGACATGATTCTTTGAGAAATTAGTCTATCTTAAATGACCTTAGGTACAATTGTGTAAGTGCAATGAGTTATGATTAACCTGTCCACGGCATAACCTGTCTTTGGCCCAATGAAGGCTGGAGATAGGCCCCATGCTCTTTGCGATCTCTCAATAGTCATTGAAAGATCCCAGCACATCCCAGGTTATGCTTTTTAAAAATAATAGTTTTATTATTCATTATGCTGTTACATGGTAAAGTAAAACAGCATAAATTCTGAAAGGTAGGCTTTAAATATAAACTCAAAAAGAAAATCATAATTGTGCATGTCTGCATTTGATAAAACAGACTGGAGTCAGTTTGATAAAGAACACAAACCACATAAAGAAAGAGTACAAAGCAACAGATTTAGGATGCCGTCCTTCCCAGAGCAAAACTAGAAAGGGAATCTGTTAAATGTGGTCTGTGCTTTTGACAATTTTCACAATGTCAATGTTCTAGTATTTCGAGCAATGAAGGACTGCTATTACTTGTTTCCTTGTAGTGCTGCAGGTCTTTCAAGCATAACAGTACCTAATATATGTATTTCATGTCAAACCTGACTATGGAAATGTTATTGAGAAATGTTTCAGCACCAGCATGAGCTTATATGTGAACAGAGCGGGGTGAGGCGGTAGGAATCACTCTTTCCACACCATGGTCTGCATTCTTCCTGTGTTTTGATCTACTTTACACATTACGTATGTTGCCATGGAATATTTCTGATTATTTTTACTAAACATGCTGATTTCTTCTTCTGCTATGAATATGCACAGTGCTTTCTGTGATTGTGTGAGACATTCACAATTCACTGAAATTTTAATAATGAATGGATTGTGGCTTGTTCATACCTGGTTACCACCAGCTCAGATTCCAATTTGTCAGCATTGCCAATGCTATAGAAACATGCGGTAATAGTTACGGACTCGGTGAAAGTCGTCTGCTGACTCAAACTTTAACAAATGTCAACCATGTCATTTCACAATATTTTACAATTACTGTTCATTTGCATGTAAGGTACTCGACATTTTTGCACTAACATTTTTAGAGAACATCTCCATCTTCACATATTTCCACAAAGCACACAAATACACACAACATTACATGTCTTTTTTTTTTTTTTTTTTTACTGTTGCAAAAAAGCTTAATGATGAGACAGCAGAAAGCAGAGAGCATATCCATTTCATTTGACACATGTTTTATTATTCCTGCATTATGCATCTATTGCTAAATGTCATGTAAATGCTTCAGTGAATTTCAATTTACCATCAGGCCACTAAGCCCCCAGTTCCTACTTTGAGCTGATAAAGTGAAATTGAGGAATGCAAAAAAGAGGCTGGAAAGACAGAGAGAGTTCATGGGACACTTCCCTGAGAGCAGTGTTATCCACCATGAATACAGAATGTCACGAGCAGTAAGGAAAGGAAAGTCATTTGTCAGCTGTATCAAGGATCTGGGTAATTACTGTAGAAACATCAGCCTTGTGGTTATACTGTTGAAGTACAAGGGAAAAAAAATGTCTAAGTCTGTTTGAAGGAGACTAAATTGTGCATTACATTATAATGTAACGTAAAGCTAAAAAGAAACATTTAAAATGTTTTTAATAATACCTATTAAATACATGACCTGACAGTACTAGGATGGCCCCTTTTTCAAACAAATATGTAAAGATAAAAATATGTATTTTTCTACATTGCTTAATGTTCTTGTGCAACTCTAAGCTGGCGATTCAAATTTCTACGCATTGAATCATAATGTCTAACATTTTACAACTTTTTAGTTCATTTTTCCAAAAATAGATTATTTCTTAGGTAATTCCCATCGTTGGTCATTTTTGTAAATGCAGCGGAAAGCTGTAATGATTAACAATTACATGATTAATACAGCCATATGAGTTTAGGAGTTCCCTGAAAGCCATTCAGGGAACTCCTAAACTCATATGGCTGTATTAATCATGCTGTGACAGTTTTTGTATTTTGACACTTCAAAGGTCCTATGCCCTTTTTCCTGGCACTTTTTGTGGTCTTTTCCAAAATATTTTCTATTCCAAGATATTTTCCAAAATATCCGGAAAAGCCGGGATAAATAAATAATCAATGTTAGAGAGAGTATGGTGTTCAGTTTCACACCAGCATGTCTTTAAATTGATTCATAATAATCTGATGTAGACTGACAAAAAGTGGTAAACAACAGTCATTGCGTAAAAGATCTCAATCTTTAGTAGTTATTTATTTTATTCTTAATCCAGACACCTTCAAATTTGAATAAACTATGACTTCATATTTCTCTGTTACTGTAATATGAATGAATACGTACCGCTATTTACATGTGATGCACATAATATAGAAAGCATCTAGAATAAACAGTCTACATTTAGAACAGGGTTCTATACATTCTTGAAAAGCCTTTAAAAGTATGGAATTTGACAGTACTATTTTCAAATAATAAAAAGAAGACATAAAAACAGCTCCAGCACCAGTCCTTCTTGCCAAACTGCAAGCATAAGTGTGTTCAGATAATGAATGGATGGATGGATGGATGGATTATGTATTGATATAAATTGCACCATTGATTTATGATATATCAATGAGTACATAATTTTATAATCAAAAAGTTTTGATAATACCAGAATTTCTTAATCTTGATCCTCAGAGATGTCCCAGGTGTCTCCCTGCTGCTATACACCTGACTTCAGTGCACAGGTGACTGACAGGCGTCTGCAGCAATTCATGCAATACTGAGAAGGTAATGCAATCCTTTAAAGTAAGTTTGTAGTAGACACATCTAAATCACAACGGTAGCAATAACACGGGTTGACAAACACTGGATGATATAACATATATTTCTGCTACCAGTAATGCTATGAAAATAAAAAAATGAATTTAAAATTAACATTCTCCAATCCTTGAATTAAATTTGTAGATGTTTTGGCACCTTTATTTCCAGTTACTAGATGGGAAATGGGTAAAGAGAGAGAAGCAAAGGTCTCAAAGTCGGGAATTGAACCCTAGACAGTCACAAAGAGGATCACAGGTTATTTTCTTTGTGCTACACCCTGTTGGTATTTTTGTTTTCCTATTTTACTTCAAAACTTCAACAAAATTTTTAAGCTTAATTGCTTAAAAGAAATCTTATTCGTGCTGACAAGAAAGTATAAGACAAAAGAAAATTCAATCTAGAGGCTTTTTTACAGACACTTTACATATGAATGTCCTTCCCTATTTCCGGATTTTTAATAATAGCAGTACATGTCGCAGACGGTATGGTCGGGAAAAGAATGGTAACAAGACTAAAAGAATGTTCCTTTTTCAGTCAGAGGGAGCATGTGCTCACTCTAAAATGAATTTTATCTCATACACACATGTAAATCTCGTCAGTACTCATCTCTCTCTTGGCAGGAAAAGCAGTTCAGAGAGACAGCCGGGATAAATCAATGGCTAGGGCCCTTATGTAGCCCGTGTGGGCTAGGACATAGATGAAGTCACTGCAAGCAGCCTCTCTGGCTTTAATGATGTGCAGTGAGCCAGTGGAGGCGTGTAAATCTGCAGCTGGCATCTCATTCTCTGCAGCCTCTATTCTTACCAACCTTTGAGATATCTCTGTCAAAGTCACCTCTGTACACCTGTTACAGGTTCAAGTGCAACAATTCCCCCAGTGGGTAAGGGACAAAGAGAGAGAACTTACCATCAAGAGAGAAGCTTACGCCACAAGTTTTACTTTACTAAAATTCAGAAGAAAATACCAACAATCTTCAACTTGCAAGTACTATTATTGCTATCGTTAACATTATTAATAACGTAAACAATTAAAATCCATATTTTTAGAAAAGTTACATATATATATATATATATATATTTTTTAATAGAACACATGGATGTATGAAATAAAAGTTATCTTAGTTATATTTCGTCATTTGATAATTCCAGTCAGTACTCTCAAAACTACATCATTTTCTTTAAAATTGCTATAAAGCAACATGTTGGGAAACAAAAAAAAATGTGCACAAAGCAGCTAATCTTTTATGCTGCTGAATGTTGGGAATTCTCCATATAGCCTTGACTATTGACATTCATACTCAATTAATCTAAGGCAGTTATTTTTTACAAAGGAGTATGCTAGCAAAATTCACTGGCTGTTCTGTATGACTGATTTGGTCATTTTCATTCCCACATAAAGCTCATGCAATGTAATCCCTTGAACTGAAAATGTGGCTTTTTATGTAGGAAAACTGCCTCTTTCTCAAATAAACATCAAGTGGAAAACTGACTAACACTGGTGAAAAAAGGAGAAGATTTGTACGTCTTGCTCTGCATATATATTTACATGTATTCCAGTTATTTAATAGGTATTATTAAAAACATTTGAAATGTTTCTTTTTAGATTTACGTTACATTATAATATAATTCCCTCATCAAAAATATATGTGGAGTTTGCTTTGATTCTTTATAAGTTTGAGAAGTCCTTGAATAAAAAAACCATCTGTTGGACACACTACATAAGAAATCTCTGGTCTACATTTATAATTGTATGTGAATCTATCTCTGAATTGTGTTAGGATATAATTGGATTGAATTGATTGAACATATTATTCTAAGCAAAATTAGTTCATGGATAAGCAAACGAAGTGAATTAATTTCTAATCAATACTTTTTTTTTTTCAATTATTTAATCATGGTCTTTAAGGAGACACATTTTGATAACTGGATCTGATGTCAAATGTTTGCATTTAACATACATTTTAAATTTGCACACTGATTCAAATTGTATGTTGCAAAAGACATTGTTTTGTTGGAAAGCATTACAGATTCACTAATACTACAGAACTTAAGAAAATATCAAGTCAAACCTATTTGAAGTATTATGCAGACACTTAATTGACTATTTTAGTAATCCTGTCTATCAAGCATGATTTTTGTTCACACTCAGTTGTTGGGCTAAGAGTAGCATACAGGTGAAGTGGCTCAACCTTGCTTTAATTGAAAGTTTGAAAAAAAATAAGACAAATTAAATATATTTATGTATTCACAACAGAAATCAGTTGATTTGCAATGCACTTTATTTTTTAAGCAAGAAAATGCTTTTACTGCTTTTAATGAAAGAGCAGTTTATCAACATCAAGACAGCAACAACAGCCCTAGCTGCCCTGAGGGATTACAACACATTAAGTAACGTCACAATTTTAATTATTATCTACTTTTAAAGTCGACGTTCAGTTTTCATAAATGATACCTATCAAAAGTCCCAAAACAATTAAACGTTTTGTGACTGTTTTGATTGAAACTCCCTTCATGTTGGGAAATTAAAGCATAGCTGTTCAGCTTTTAAAAGCATTCTTTGTAGTCCAAATTTGTTGTCTTTCCGGTAGGGCTACTTTAAGGAAGAAAAATCAGTCAGGCAGTAAGTGAAAGAGACAGTAATTACAAAGCAAATAAAAAGCTGAGCTGATGAAACTAAATGTTAGGAAGCAAGAGAAAAAAATATTGTGACACAAATATAAATTAAGCAAAAAGAAGTAGAGAAGAATGAAATATTAAAGTAGCTGAGAAATACAAGCAGCAACAGGGGAGTTCAGATGAATAACTGGCTGTTTTAAATGCAGACATGAAAGCAAGATATGTTTATTAAAGTCAAAAGTGTGTCAAATAATTGCATTTATCTGTGGTTTTGTGACAAAAAAAGTACTTATATACTCTAGCCAGTGTAGGGAGTAGACGCTCTGATATTCACACCTCAATAAAAACATGTAAATATAAAGGTAACATGTTGCACAACAGCATACTGTATAAAATGTTGAAAAGAAACATTGAAATAATGACAAACATGGTGAGATAAATGTTTTTTTTTTTTTTTTTTTTTGTATTCCTGCTACAACCAGAATAACGAGTAGAGCTCAGGTCCAACCAATTTTGGAGCCTCTCGTTAAAAAAAATAAAATTGGGGAGAAAACAACAACACAATAGATAAATTCATAAAAATCCTACAGCCATGTTCTGTCACTAAATGCATCATGGCATATAACATTAGTCAAGGTTCACAACATCAAATGCAAAACCTTTCTCACATAGTAAATTGCAAGTTTGCTTTGTTTGCTACTTAGAACTTTTTGGAAACATTATAATATTAATTCTTGTTACAAGATTGTTTTCCAGAAAGAGGACAAGCCTATGAAGTTGTTCAACTCCACATCGATCGCCCATGTTGAGAGCTCTTGGTGATCCCTCCACCTTCTTAAACTAGTTAGTGGTTAATTATGGCATGCAAAATACTACATAAAAACAAATAAACCGGATTTCTTCCCCGGACCTGGACTATGCCACATGTCAATTGCTCTGCAGGAAGTAATGTCCTGCTGCATGTACATTCAAACAGATGTACAGCAAGACATTGCTGATTGAAAACAATTCTAGAGAACGATTATTGTATCCTAAAAATAACAGATGTCCATGAGAGCTTTTGGACATATGCGCTGACTTATCGTGCTGTATTCTTATAAGCTTAATATGCTTTGTGAACTATTTCACACACGGAACACCTGCCCTCTGGTTTCAATGCTTGGATTTGCAGAGTTGCAAACACAAAAACAGGTAAAAAGCCTAGTATCAATGTGGAAGAAAGCCCCTTCTAATCCTGCTGTTTTTAGCTGTGTGTGCTTATCACAATGCACAGAGCAGGGTTGGTAAACAATGCTATGTATGTCAATTCAAAAGAGAGTCATTGCTTTGCATGCTTCTTACTGATATGCTGTGCCATGCAGAGGTATTGTGTGCTTTCTGCTTCTACCGAATCTCATGAAGCTGGGTGTATGTGCAAGGTAAAAGATGCGGACTCTCTAAAAAGATACGACATGTAATGGGAAGGGCATGCTCAAATATGGTTGTTGGAACCAGTTTTATTATAGATTTAATTAATTTTATGGTGGGTTCAAGGTACAAATCTTTATAAGGCAAACAACAAACAGTTACAAATGTTGGTCTTAAATCTCATTTACTCTTAATGTTTCTGTTTGAGGTTACACTTCTTCCAACTTTCCACTATCGAAGGAAAGCCTCCTAGAAAATGATAAATTTACAGGCATTTTATTTCCAAAATAATGAGGCTGTTGTCTGTCATCATTGAGGTTCTGCAGTGGTTCAGACCCTATGTCTTATCATAAATGTATGATAATAAGACACAAGGCAATGCCATGTATGTCAATTCAAAAGAGAGTCATTGCAAAAGTACTTTGATTCAGCATTTGCTCTGTATTTCCTTTCTAAAACAATACCATTAATCATCTGAAATGTTACCATGGTAAGCAATATGAAATGTAATCATTTCTTCACTATTACTAATCTTTTAGGCAATGGTTGACTTAATGATTATTTAGACTTTGCTATCCAAGTTTTGAAAAAATGCATCCGTGTTCAGAGCTAACACCGCAATCTCCAAAATGATTTATTACTTCTGTTTAATGTCTACTTGTTCATATTACCCGGAAAACTGGAAATTGCACATGCAGTACTAGAAAACATTGAGTCAAAAGGAAGAATAAGTGGAGGGAGCCTGTCATGACATATGCTTAGGGCAGCCACAAAAACTGAACAGCATCACCACTGCTTATACCATACACCTCTATCGGTCACTTTTACTGTAATCACCTCAGAGTTAAGCTGACAAACCAGGCAGAGGAAGGAAAAGAGAAAGGCACAGAAGTGACAATAAGTCAGTAAGAGTGAAACAATTGAAGTTAAAGAGAGTGGATTTTAGAAACACATTTCTTGTGCAGGTGTGTGTTTTAAGTTGTGTCGGTTTTGGGAAATACTACTTGAGGCAATAGCGTAATGCTTTGTGACCTTTGTGTCACAGCAGATCAGAGAGATCAGCTTAGAATATAAGTGAAGATGGGAGATTTGCTTTTCTTTTTACATTCAGCCATAGTTCAAATGTTAGAAACACTAGTATTACCTTTGAATCTTCACAGATGGATTTTAGCTGTCTCAAGGGAATAACTCCAGTCACAAAATATTACATTCCTCCCCTCAGTTCTGGGAAAAAAAAAAAAAAACAACTAATTCAACATTTATATTGGCCTTTATTGAGTTTTTTAGTGTGGTGAGAAAAGAAAACATTACGACACAAGATTATTTATTTTGCATGCGTTACAAAAGAAAGGCCTAAATTTGATTTTCTCAATCTCAGCAATACATTGAAATGTCCCTGAAAGCTTGTGGATCCATTACTTCATCATGGTCGTTTCAACAATTAATCAAATCTTGAGGAAGGTCTGCCAAACCAAATACACCAAACCGAATAGTCCTATGTTCATTCTTCCTGTATGCCAGAACTGGTTTTCTTTTTCCAGTAATTTTGTACCTTTATCCTCTGGCTAAATATATTTTATCTTTTTCTGCCTCTGACTCCTGGAAGAATCTGTGCCAAACAATCGACAAATTTCCAGTTCTCTCTCACATAAAAACTTCTGACAGGGCAGAGCAAAAGTGAAATTAGTAACTTTTCAACAATTTTCTTAGTTTAATCTCACCATGAAGAATTAGAGAAGCATCTAATTGTGTAATGCTGGTGTAAAAGAGTAAATATGTATTTTCATCCTGTTTGCACAATAAAGCTCAAATATATTTTGCAAGTAACACACTACTGTGAGTTTGTTGGAAATTTTGAGGACTCAAACACAGATAGGAGACAGGCAAGCTCACTTTGCAATGAAGCTCAGTAAACAAAAGGAAAAATGGAAACTGTGGTTGTTGTGTAGAAGAAAAACAAGAATATGTCAAAATAGGGAGCAGAAAAATCTGAAAATTGACTATTAAAACCAATAAATCCAGAAGAGGAGGATGGTAGAAGAATGACAAAGTGATAAGGGCTCCCTACAACAATGAATCTGTGTATGTAAGCTTGTGCATTCTATTAGTGTGCAACTCTTATGTGACTCGAGCATGCAAGTGTCACATTTAGTGGCATGCTGGCCTGACTTAGCACTTGACTTCTTAGTCCTGGCGCAAAGCATTGTAGGCCGTAGACTGCAGGCAGGTCAGTATGTGATGGCTGACTTCTTGGTGAGTCCATAAAAAAATAATTTGTGGAATTCTAACTATTAGGACCTGATGCACTGATGCACTATTTCACTATTACCTGCAAAGGACAGTGACTACTCCTTGGGTCTGGCTCCTAACCTTGTTTCCAAACCCCCACAGCACAAAGGGTGCACACTTTGATAATACTGACACCCGTAAGCAATCAACTGTGGAGCATGCCATCGGCCTCCTAAAATGCTATTGGCGGAGTGTAAACTTAATGTCACGACACAGTTGCTAGCAAAAACTCTGCTTTTAATTCTCTACCTCACTTACATTGCTTTCTGCCTCCATGAAATTGTTTACTTTCTCCTCTTTTCCCCTGATGTTGCCGTTGTTAATCATGAAATAATCAGTCAGCCAATTTAAATAAACACCAACATTTCCTGTTAAACTTTTTGTATTGCTCATATTACCCTGAATTTGCTTCTGATTGGTTGATAAGGCCCTCATAATTACAACTGTTAGATAAGTATCCAATATAGGTGTGTCTTTAGTGATGCTCTTCTAGACCTTCATGTGTTTTTGAGTTTTCTAAAACATCAAGCAGTTGACCCAGCCAAAATTAATTAGTCATGCACTTTCTTTGATCAAAACAAAAAAATCAAAATCAAATTTTATTTGTATAGCACATTTCAGCAGCAAGACATTTCAAAGTGCTTTACATCATAACAAACATAAAAACACAAAGTCATGTAACATAGAATAAACAATCAAAACGTTAATTTAGACCGTCAAATGTATAACTTGTTATCCATTTATCTAAATGTTTTACTTTGTGCAGATCCTGATCTTTGACATACTTTCAGTCGTTTGATTCTAGACTGTCAATTGGCTAATTTTTACTTATCGCTTTCCCTACCACGTCACGGAATTTAAGCGCCTGTTTTCGCCAGACTCCTCCGTCCGTTTCACCACGGGTATTAGCCGGGCCCCGCTGCCCACAACAGGACAAGGTCTCAAGCCTTGCAGCACCAAGCTCCGTAAACCTTTACATGAAATTTTGCGCTAGGACTTTGCCGTCCTACACGGATTTTGTGCATTATTTTTACCTCAAACCTTTTGTCACGGACTTTAAGCGCCTGTTTTCGCCGGACTCCGCCGTCAGTTTTACCACGGGTATTAGTCGGGCCCCGTTGCCCACAACAGGACAAGGTCTCAAACCTTTTATCACGGAATTTCTATGATCTATCTTAAATGTCACTACAGAGCAAAAGTATCATGTTGACTTAGTAAGCATATAGCTGAAACAACTGGTTGATGTATAAACTACCAACCAGAACACTGGCTTTATTTGTTGGTATTTCATCTGGAATTTCCAAGAAGGAATTTGATATCACTTGAAAGTCAACACTGTGGGTTTTTGAGTGGATGATAAAAGAAACTTAACACTTGGATTACAAAGCCTGAGTGAACTGACATAATCTTAAAAGCAGTGTGTTGCATTATGCTGTTGTCAGCTCAGTTTTCTTGTCAGTGACTCTCACTTATGGATGCAGGGTTATCTGTGTCAAAGTTTTATCAGATGGTATTTTAGGAAAAAGTTACTGACATGCAGTCAATAGTCATTTCAAGAACACACAGATGAAAATATCCTTATAATAATGTCACTTTGATGATTATGATGTCCAGTGACATGGAAAACCATCTGCAGAGCTACGATGGCTTGTAATAAATTTCATTTTGTTTAGCAATCGTTATGATACAGCTTAGCCATGCTTTTCTTAACGCACTTACCCCAAATTAACTGTATCTATCCATGAATGGATTTCATTGAATTTAAATCCAATTAAATTATTTAATTGGCAGAGTCCCAATCTGATATTGATATTGGAAATTGATCTAATATCAGCTGAAAAACGAGATTAAATTGGGCTTCATCTAAAATCTTAGATATAAGCATGCAGAAAAAAAGCATCCCACTCCATTAAAAATAAAAATAATACAAGAATAAAACATTAAATAGGTCAGTTTTCATGATCAAAGACATTTTTAAACACATCTTATAAATTCTAAAACTTTTTAAATTTTGGCATCTCAAAGAAAATGAAATTCTTTGTCTGTTTTTTTCTAACATTTAGCTAAAACCCTTATTTAATTCTAATGAAACCAAGGTCATTTATTATATTGTCTTTGCTCATCTTATGAGCTGGTTGTATTAAAACACCCTTATTTAACATGGAGGTTGTTAAAAGGACCTTCTTTTTAACCACCTGCACACAAAAACACAGCCATTCTCTGGTTCCCACCCCTATTTTTAACTAAATACACCATTTAATATATGACTATTGTCTGGGTTTATGTTCCACTGCATTTATCATACAGTGAGTGCATGCACCATTAGCACTGCTTTCGTCACAAGGGATCAAACCTATAACCTTCACAATATTGCTGCTTAGTTTAATCAACACACCACATTGATATCCAGCAGAAACACACTGGCTACAAACTGGTTGGAAATGGCGTTGCACTTCTTGTAGGAGTATCAGTTCATTGTAATAATGTGATCTGCTTTTGCAAGAGATTTACATATAACATTTTGAATATGCTTTCAAAGGATGACAATAAAAGGTCTCATAGAAAGTGGCTTTTATGTGTGTTGGGTTGAGATTAGGCACTTCTGACTAAAATATTTAGTGCTATTCTATTTTTTCTTTCTGACCATCAAATATAGTTACATTAAGGGGTGCTGACAACTATTACTTTTAAATCAAATGTATATCTCACATGTGGTTCCCTCCATATTTTGTTGTGTAATCTCCTTCAACAGTGGAAAAATGACAACAAAGACCAGTTACCTGTCAGAGAACCAATTACTGGAAGCCATAAAGGCATAGAAAACGTTCAATAGAAGAAATTTTTGGTCCCTCTCTCCCCTTGGCAGTCCACTCGTTCTCACTTCCACACAAAAATAGTGAAAGGTAGCACGGAGGTAGCAGTCTATGAGGCTTCCTCTCTGCTTGCTTGCCATTTGTCATTACAATACTGCAATGTTTATCTTTAGCTCACATAAACCGAAAATGGTAAAGGAGAGAAACAGCAAGCCACTTCAGTATTGCTGGCAAAGCACAACAGGGTCACACCGAGGCCTGATGTACAGGAGTCCAATTTCTCAAACAGAGGCTGTCAATCTTAAAGGAGCATTTGTGTACTTTCAAATGGCACAGACATTATAAAAGCAAATAGATTGGTATCCACACTTCACGTGAGATAAATATATTAGCACTACTGCACCAAAACATTAAGGTAACACTTCCACATTGGAGAGCCTAATTTTTTAAGTTGAACTTCAATCTATTTCACTTAATTCTATTAGTTTCACTCAGTATCTAGAGAAACTAACAATCTATTTTGCTGCATACATACATATTAGTATAAGCACAGTGATTATATCGACTTTCTCTTTAATTTATGAGCAACCATCAGAGGTAATCAGCATAGTTTGTCTCAATTTACGTGGTTTCATTTGCAGCAATTGCATGAGGTGTTTAGGTCTAACAAATTATTTTTTTTGGAGGGGAGTTAAAGTAGCTGTCGAATTAAACATGCACAGTGAACTTTTTGAGAATATCTGCTTCCCTTTTTTTTTCATTGGAACTGTCTGCATAGTTTACCCGTTGCTCCCATGACACTATAGATATCTTAGCAGACAACAATTAGGAGTGAGATTAGTGTGCCAAACATTTAAAAGGATATCACTGTGCTCATCCAAAAAGACAGTGTCAAAATTGTTTGTACACACAATGTTTTTCTGTTGCATTTCAGAAGTGGAGATGGAAACACATTTACCAAATAAGTTCTTACGTAGCAAACTTTCCCTCCAGCTGAAATTTCTGAGGTCTATGATCATTTCAAGAAGACATAGATGAAAATCTATGTAAGAATTTTCCTTTGACTACCATGCCAGATGACATAAAGAAGAATTTGCAGAGCTACAATTGCTTGTAATAAATTTAATTTTGTCTAGTAGGGGTCATAGTACAGTATCTTAACTGAATAATTTAAATGACCCCCAGAAGGGAGGACATTTAGTTTTTGTGAGATATGTGGTCCATGCTAGTTTGCAACCTCTAAATATGTTTTATTACAGCCATGTGGAGAGTCAATGTCTGATGGAATTGTGCTTTGTGTAGCCTGGTTGATTCGCTCCAAACCACAAGGTTCACAATTTTGTTCCTTCTTTTTTTATAAAATTTTAGAAGTCCACTCAAGTAGGGGTCCACTCAATTCGACAATAGGATGGAAACATGACTTTAAACGTATTAACTGAAGCTCAATCTGAATTGACTTCTTTATTTTAGGTAATAAAATATTCAGTCATTCTTTTATTGGTGCTTGATTCTTTCATGCATGTTTGATTAAATCCTTGAATCTCCTGAGGCACTCATTTAGTGATGCCTAAATGGTTTCTCAAACAACGTTCCTTCTTGCAGCTGCAGTCTCCAAGTTGAGTTTGGCTGAGTTTGGCTGTTCTCACAGAACAGCCTTCCACAATGCCCCTCACCACTCAACTTCACCAGACTAGTGGCAGCACCAATTAGAAAATGCCTGGTGGAACTGCAATCCTGCTAAGCCTATCATGCAAATAACTTCTAACACTCCTAAGAATTTCAAGGCGTAAAATTGCAAAGTCAAATTTCTTTTAAGTTATGCTTGATATATACAGAATTTTTATAATGACTGAAGTTGTAAGCTCTAAAATGGCATTTTGTGGCTGGGTAATACATGGAGCAGCCCGTTTGAAATCCTTAGCTCATTCAAAGCCCAGAATTCAAAGCCTTGGACTGTCTGAAAGTGCTCACTATGATGTAATATCTAACTTGAACGTCTTTCCTCCCACACAGCAAAACTGTTCGCCCTAAGACAGGAAGATCAGGGATGAAAGACTTTTAGTTTCGAGGGTTGTCCTCTGTGAAGACCTTTATTTCACAAAGGTCAAATCTGACTTCCTTTCATGGGTGTCAGCTGTAGTTTACACACATTGTGTCATAGCTCATATTTACCACTTGTTGTTTAACAAGGGTCAGTTATGGCCCTCGCATAACATGCAGTCATTCATCCTAAGAAACAGTAATGTTGCATTTGGGCCATATTTGATCTTGGCTCTATCCAGAACTGAGCCAGATGTGGCATAGGGATCCAGAGAATGCCCAAATTTTGGAGGCCATCTTCCAGACTCTACAAAAAAATTAAAAACAGAGGACTGTAAAACAGTCTTCATTTAAACATTTCAAGTTATTTATTGTGCTCTGGATTTACCTATTTTTTTTCTGTTTCTACTATAATTTACTACCACCCCTGTTTTATTTACCAGTATGTTCTTTAATTCATCTTAATTAAAAACTAACAAGTATGATTCAAGATTTGTAATGTAGTTTGGTCTCCACAGGTTAGTGCCATTCAGCAAAGGATGTCTTAAATTGTTGGTTTCATCTCAACATCCGAGAGGTTAAAGTTGTTACATCAATTAGTAGAATAAAATATGTCATATTTTGCCTGTAGCTGTATAACCTTCACATCCATTAAAGCCTGTATTTAAGAGATACAATTTTTGTCGCTGTTTACGCTTTCCCATTGGAATTATTCATCTGAAGCACTGTCTGGTATAATTTTATAACCTCCTTCTATACATACCTTGACGTCTGTATCTGTTCCTCTTCTCTCACTCATCTAATAGCTTAAGTCTTCCCTGAGGCATAGATGGACAAGTATAATGCTTCAATGGATAGGCTTATAGTTGCTGAAGGTCTTTCTTGTCATGGGGACAATATAAAAATGATAAAGATAAAAGAATTTCAGCATCTTGACGTATTTCATTTTGTCAAAACCAGCTGCCCTGTATTTGGAGAAGTGGTGGCCTATTGTAAAATTGTATACACAGGCTCTCTCCTTTAGTTGTCTTGTTTTATGTTGCATATTTTTCTCTGCCTGAAATGCCAGAGAAAAATAATTATTTTCAGATTTCTTATCAAAATAGAGATGTTTATCATACTCTCTTTACCACCATGAATTTCTTAGTCTTCTTATTTTGGAGTACTCTGTTAGAGAAGTTTACAAAGAAATTCTAGAGATATTCCAACTTGATTATAATGACCAATAAGTGGATCAGACAAACTCTTTAAAGTGTTTTTTTTTTTGTTTTTTCATTTCCATCTGATGTTGCTTCTATAAACTCATTTTTCTTCATTCTCAGAAGGCAAATTTAAATTCTGCTTAGTAAATACATT
The DNA here is from genome assembly GCA_903067055.1 of Poeciliopsis paucimaculata. Lineage (NCBI taxonomy): Eukaryota > Metazoa > Chordata > Actinopteri > Cyprinodontiformes > Poeciliidae > Poeciliopsis > Poeciliopsis paucimaculata. The sequence goes on from CAEGAD010054122.1 coordinate 37,455, forward strand.
CTGACAAATATGTTCATGAAACAAGGGCATAATCCTCTAGCAACACCTAATTTCTTATATAATCACAAACTAAAAATAGTGTAGCAGATGGAAATGACAAAAAAAAAAAAAAGAAAAACAAATTCTCTTACTACTACATTTGCAGTAAGATAAAATGCTGTAGGTGTTATTCAGATGACTCATTTTGCCATAAGAAAAGGTACTGACAACTGTCTCACCAGCTCTTCTACACACAGTAAATGGAGCACTCCTACTCTTGGTACAGCATATTAGTTTGTGCTATGTTACAAACTGTTTTGTCTTTGAAGAGGGAGTATTTTCCCTGTTCTTCATTTTTAAATATAAACATGCTGGAACTGATGAAATTATGAATAAGCTGATTGCAAATGTATCTCTGTATATGTTAAATACATTCATGCTACTTCTCATCATAGATGCCTGCTAATCCAGGCATCTAATTGGTAGGGAGGTTGAATTGGGTCAACCTCTCTGCGGACAACGTACATCAGATATATTTTCTCACCAGGAAGGTTTCATGTCTTAGAAATATCCATTTAAACAGTTGAATCATAAACAGTTTTTATGACTGTCATTTTCTATGGGAAGGGATACTGTTCTTGGAAGACAGGCAAGAGAATAAAACACTGATGGAAAAATAAAGTGCCATAATGTTCTAGAAAATTATGAAAGGTATTCTCCCATAAACCTTTTCTGGAAAAAGATTCTGTACCTTTTATTTCATGATATAATATTTAGTCAAGTGTAATTTTAGATAATGTAAGTTTCAATGTTGATTATATAGATTTAACTTTCTTTGTATTTATGGAAGTAAAGCAAAATCTATTAAAGTATTACAATATAAAATTAAGGAGATTTTTTTGTGGAATGACACAACAGACACCAATACTCTTAATCTTATTTCTAAATATGTTTTGTAGATATTACGTTCAAAATTACAACCAATTAAGTGAAAAATCATATGTCTCCTCTGGACAGTTGATCCACAATCACACCTATTGTTTTGGGTTTTTTTTTCTGCAAAAGAAAGTTAGCCTCTCATCCTTACCCATACAGCCTTAATCTTCCAAATCCTGCTTGAGCATTTGAATTTCTGCACATCAATCTCAGGGCTTCGTCCTGCCTTGATTAATGGTCCCCATCTATCATGGCACCATGTGGCTCGCAGGCTTCGCTACGGCAGACAGCTTTGCTTTAGAATAATGGGTGCACTCCATCCGAGTCTCTACCATGCAATGATTGTGCATCTCTGTGATCTATCCGTCAAGCCTCTCTGTCAAAAAGGACAACAGGGGACAGTGCAAGGGGAAGCAATCAGAACGAAGGAGGCATTGCGGCATGCCATTTAGCTACAGTATGTAACAGACTGCATTTTATTGAAGCTAGCTGTGGTGACTGATAAACACAAATATTTTCTCACTGACAATCCGGATTTTCTCATTCTGTCACACATGGACGCGTGAAGCCTTGGAGACATTTAATCTGCCATCAATAACATTGACAGGGAAAGTATAGCCACTAATGGTAACTGCACGTTTTGTTATCCTTTCTTCTCTTTGTTTCTCCTATATTTTTAATAAATTAAGCATTTTCTGGGTTTTAAATATTTATCATTATTTCACTGATACAGTTTTCTGAAACAGTTTTCTGAAAGTCTATTGGCGGGATAAAACAATCACACAATATACCTCTAATCTAAGAAAATGTACTGCATGGTGGCACAGCTGGAAGCACTGTTGTCCTAGCTTGATGGTCTCTCTGCATAGAGTTATTAAATTCATTAAAGGGCCCCATAGTCCAAAAACATGACTTCTAGGTTTATTAACTCAAATCTACACAGTGTCAAAATTATAAATACAAGCCTAAAATATTTACAAATCTCCCAATAATATTTAGTGAAAAATTCCCTTGTAATTTGTCTCCCAACCACATCCTGCTTTTAGCCATCAACTTAGCACAACTTAGTTGATATTTGAAATGTCAAGTTTGTTTTAGGGGTAGAGGTCATTTGATCAAGTTTCTGTTTTATATGTGAGAAGACATAATGTTATACTAGGTGAGAGTTTAGAAAAAAAACAAAAAACACATTTTGGCAGGAAATTAACTCATAAAGTTTGAAGTAAATGCAAACTTGCTCTCTCATTGTCAAAGTTTGTTGAAGCCGTTTGTTGCATGATCACATTCTGAAAAAGAGAATATTTTAATGACATATTTACATATGCAAACTTTATTTAGTGTTCATGCTGTCAGTAAACTTCTGATAGGAATTGTTTTAGCATTGTTTTCTTAATTACAAACTAGTGCAGGATAGCAGTGATTACAAGGACATCACTTGGTAAACAGTGTGACCTATATTACCTGTTTGATCATACCTGTACGCCTCAGTTGTTCAGTGTTATTGGGCTTTACTTTATTACTTTTTTATTTGCTTTGCTTAAATGTCACAGCCCTATTACCTTCCCTTCTGGGAACAGAGACACTATGTTGGAGTGTTGTGTTCCACCCTATTGCTGACATTTCTTTTCAGCTGTATATTACTCCAAACATTTTCCCCTGGTTCACCTCTCCTGTCAGTCTGCACTAGATGCAACATGGGGTATGAGAAATCAATTTTTTCAGAAGTCTTATGAATAACACTGGTCAAGAGCTGCCAATGAAAAACATCACTACATTTATTGCATATTAAATTAAAAAGGATGAGAGAGAGGGAGAGATTTCACATGTTGTGACTAATTACAGATTTCTAAATAGAATGCACAGTAGTTGTGAAAGTCCAGCTGATGAAATATATTCAGTTTCTGTTAATGCTGTTATGTGCTCTGAATTTCCCAGCTCTCTAACACATATAAGCATAAATTTGCATCTAAAGTTTTTGAAGCACAAGATGCTGATGCCTTTTGACTCTGAGCAAAGTTGTAAATATTATGTATTATTAAACATGACTAATAAGACTGAAGACTACTTAAGTGAAATAGTTATACTAAATTAATTCCAGGAATATAAGACTGAATTTACCCAACAATGCCCATGAACTAATTTAAATATTTATAAGCCTATATAATTTAATGAGACATGCAAGATAAACTTTCAGCTGCACATGTGTAAATATTTTTTTTTTACGTAGTATAAAATACACAAGTATTCAGGCAGATGAAGAAACCATAAGAATACATTTAACCTGTGTCTGTTGTGGAAAACATTAATTTTGTTTACCTAATTATCAATGATCAATTATTTATTTCATGTTGCCAACTGCTTATATAAAAAGTCAAATAAGGAAAGCCGGCCCTGTTTGTCCTCTTGATAGAAGACAGGAAACCCAGTCAGCAAAATTGTGATGCAGTTTAATTAGGTCAGCAGCTGCCTAACCGTATTTGATGATTAAACATTTATATGAACTTCGACGTTAAACATCGTTTTACAAACATGTCAGCAAAGTATCTCATTATTTTACTATTTACTTTGCTTTCGCTTTACATAGTTCTGAAAATCTGTAATTCACAATGCAGATATGTTTTTTTGGTGAGTGAATAACATCATAACACGAAAGTATAATCAACTTTATACAGCTCCATAAAGTTGATTTTACATAAAACCTCCCCATAATCCATTTAAAAAAATGGTGCTGAGACTGCAAATACTGATTTTTTTTGAAGACTCGGTACACCTTTCTGAATACAGCATATAGAGAAATATTTTTTAGAAGAAACAAATTATGCAAAAATGAGAGACATGGATGTCAGTTAAGTTGATATTGCCTTCAAAGGACCTAGAGTCATTTAATTCAATATTCAGCTTTAGGGCCAATAATGGGGGATTCTAATGAAGCTACTACAAAAATACAAAAGGTTCTTATGAATCGTTAATAGCCATTGGTGTGTGAAAGTCTCTGTTTAAAAACTCAAACACATTCTTTCAGATGAGAATATATGTACTTCTTTCAGAGCTGCAGTTGTGGCTTAATTACCGTAAATACTTCCTTGATGGTGGCATTAAAAACACATGAGTTTAGAAGTTGCCTTTGCTTCCTTTTATGCCCATGTATTATTGAGGAAGATTACAGAAAGACCTTACATGGTGTGGTTGGTGTTACCATGTCATTTACCACCAGTAATATCATGTCACTTTGATATGAAAGTAAAATAAATACAATCCGTCGGAAGGTTAAAAACAGAAAAAAAGATAGGAATAAAGCAATTTAAAACATGGCTTCCGATCCCGAATCCAGGAACATTTCACTGTTAAAACAGTTGTTCGGTGACTACACAGAGGAAACAACAATAGTCCCTTACTATTTTTTTGTACTTATTACCTTATTTTTACTACTGATTAGGTGAAATACAGACTACTAATGAAGTTACAGTTTCAGAAATTGAGTGTAAGTCAAGTCTTGAGTCTTTAGAGCACAAGTCCAAGTGCTGAAATCTGTTTTTGAGATATAAATGTAAAGTGAGTCAAAGTCATACTTACTCTCAATCTCTATTCCCATACTATTATGTACATTCTGTTGCTCTTTGTAATTCACAGCTAGATATTTGTCCTAAATTGCACTTTTTTCCATGTCTGTTTTCCAACCGTGTGTGTGTGTTTCTCATAAACTTGTTTTAGGACTGCTGTTATTTCATTAAATCTGCTTTCTACATTTTAAGAAATGACACACAAACACTGTAAATCAATGTCTGTTCTACTGAGCAACAGCTACAGAAGAACTGTGGAAAAATATAAGATGACCCTTGTGCAAATGTATATCAGAAATTCAACTCTTCTGTGCGTTGGGGATACAAGAGCAGAGGTCTTTTAAGTGTTTCTTTTCTGCAACTAATTCTCTGAACAAATGGCTGAAAGAAAAGCGTGATGCTGTGTGTCTCAAGCTGAATTTCAACATAAATGTACAATTAGTTAAGATAAATGAGAGTCTTATGTTTGCATACAAAACATACTGCCAGTACAGACTTTTGTCATAATCTCCCATAGATTTTCAGTTTAAAATGTTGTTTTAGAAAAGAGAAAAGCTTAATAAGCAGACGTTTAAACTTGCCCAAGATAGATACAAAATGTATGACATCCCTTTGTTTTCATTCAGAATTAGAATGTGCTTAAAATGATCTGGATGTTTTCAAACAGTGAAGTCTATTGTACACAAATGATGACCTACATAATGAAATGTGCAGTACACCCAGAAAGCAACTTGATTGCTCCAGCAATGTTTTTGCAAAGGAAGCTACTGAATGATACTGATTCATTGCTGCAGTGTCATATTTATGGTTTTTTCCTGTATAGTTAAGATTTTCATTAGTCAATGGATGAATGAAAGTCAGAACAGCACCATATTTTATGCTTTCCCACTGTAGGTTGTGTGGAAATTGTAAACATACTTCAGACACTACCTTTCTGTAAATTCCTTCAAGTAATGGAGTTGTTAACCAGTCAGACATATTTTATGCATCGATGATTCACCAATACCAGGAAAACATAGCAATGTAACTGAGAGTGATTCTCTATAAACCACCATCATTCCTCATTACTAATGAAATATAGAGGCCAGTGAGAGAAAGAGACTGCATTAAAATGTGATAACTATATGTAACCTGCTGCGGCAACACCAGGAACAAGTTGCCAGAACACAAAGTGCTTTACAGAGTTCAAAAACAGTAAGATAAGAGGTGCATCTAAGTAAAAGCTTGTCTATAAAAGTGTTTTGAATCCCTGTTTTTAAGAGATTCAACAGAGTTGGTCACACGGAGACACGGGGGCAAGGCATTCCGCGGTCCAGAGACTGCTGCTTGAAAGGACTGGTCCCCGGGGGAACCTGTCGGTTTGCTGTATGGCTCCCTGAAAGACCACCTGCTGTTTTACTTTATTTTGTCCTTAAATTCTAATTGTTGTCTTGAGGCGAAGGCAGAAAAATGGAATTTTGTGGCTTCCATGAAAAAACAGGCAGGCTAAGGCATTACGTCATAGAGTACCACTCCAGGTAAAAAGAATAGATTTTGCATTATAGATACTGAGTGAGTGTGGCAGCCAAAGTTTAAGTAACCTTTCATCACATTGCCTTGAGGTCTTTTACACTGGTAGCAACATGTACAGCTGGATGTCAAGATCACTCTTAAGTTGTCTGGCTTAAAAAAAAAGACAAACAACAAGCAGTCAGCAATCTCTTTAATGTCTGAGTTGATTTACTCTTAGGTTCTCCAAATGTCAAGGAGGAGTTCAATCAGGATTTAGAAGCACAAACAATTTGGGAAATGCTAACGAAAGAAAATTAAGACTTTACTCTTTTTAGGCAGATTCTTGGACTCTCAGCAAGAGGGCTGTTGTTACTACATTTAAATACTTGCCAATACAAATATTCAACCTTTTTTATTCTTACCTACAAATTTTCTGCTGTATTTATGCTTTCTGTAAGTTTTCTGTAAATGTATTGAATGTTGCTGGTCGCACAGTTTAGATTTATTTAGTTCAAGACTCATTTAGTTCATATAGTTTTCTTCATGAATGTAATCCAAGCAAAGATGTACATCACCCTTTTTCATTTGATTTACATAATACAGGATTCTGCACAATTTGATATAACCATTTACACTAGGTTAGTTTGACTTTTACACAATTTGGAGCAAAACAGCCAAAAAAAAAAAAGTTAACTGTAATTATCTTAAAAATAAAGCTGCCAAAACATTTATTAAAGGATTATAAACAAAAAAGTATAGTATTATAAAAAATAAGATAACTTACGCCTAACTATTGTTAATAATTATGCAGCCTCCACTAAAACAGCTACAAAGAATGCAATTTTGGCTCTTTTTTCCTTAACTAAAATTTAAAATACATGTAAGCAATAGTTATTCCATTGTACTGATAAAACAACCCCTCCACCCCACACACTGTGTCACAACTTGAGTTTTCTAAGAGATTTTGTGTAATGTCATTCACTGCTCCCATGGAGAGAGAAAATACTCAGTGGAACACTTTGCAATTTGCCATGTATTTACCTTCTCCCACACAGACACTGGTGATATTTAGCTTCCTCTCCTTTGCTATACTTTTGCAAACTGTTGTAGCCTATTTGACAGGGGAGCTTGAAGACAAGGCAGAAGCCATTTTTTTTAAATCTCAGTGTTACTCCCACTGCCTGCCAGCAGCTCATTTATTGTACATGGCAACATTCAAGGTACACATACACAGATATAAATATAGCATCATGCACTGAGAATAAAATACAAAACAGGATGAAGGGCATTCTGCTAGCTCATGTCAATAAATGTAGGGTTATCTTCAGTCCAGATCTTTTCATCTCTCTATACTGCAATGCTATCAGAAACATCATCAGAAATGTTGTCCCACTAAACAACAAACATCACCTCCCCATCATAGTGTCTCTGCGAATATTAAAAGCCTTTAACAAAAGCTGACAATCAACTGTTATGATTTTCCAGGAACACCAGCCCTCACAGACCACTGCGAATCTTTGTATTATCCTTAAATGTTTTACATGTTAAGATGAAGTTTTGCATGTGTACTTACATGTGTGCCCCATCACAGTGGGATGAAAAATACAGTTGTTTCAGAATCAAGAAAGAGAAGAAAAAAAAAAAAACATCAAAAGGCAAGCTTCAAACAGTCCTGGAAGCCTAGCATCGATGTATAATACAACAGAAGAACAGAAGCTTGCATTAAGTAAAAAACTTAAAGGAAGAATGTTCCTGTTTAGATAATTTCTTATTCATTTGCTTTTTTGTGGCTTTTAGTTTATTGATTGTTAGTTCATTTATTGTTATAGTTTGTGCTTTGGACTTCTTTTCTTAGATTAGTGTTATATACTATTTATATCAGTTTCAGAGTTTTTTCCCTCACGTTCTCTCCGCTTTGTTTCTCTTTCACCTTTCTCTCAGGCTGCAGCTCTCCCTCCCTTCTCAGCTGTTCCTTGTCCACTGAATGTCCTCTGATTCATTTATTCAGATTCTTTCCATTCTCATCTGATTAGCCACTTTGGTTTCTTTGTCACTTTCACCTCTCCCTCAGTATTTAAGTTTCTTCTATCCCTGTCGGGCTCCTTCTGTGATGTATCTCGTTTTTCCTGCCTGTCAGTTACCTTGAGATTTTTGTGTCATCCATAATTTCATTTAACAAATCATGATTATCTTGAGTTCATGTCTGCAGTTTGGTCCTGCCTTGAAACCCTAATACTTAACGGGTACCTTCTTAAATATTTCATAGTTTATTTATTTTTTTAAATGGCATTACATTGCTGTTGTAAAGCAAACATATTTCACATTGTTCACCAATTTTCATATTGACTGATTCGACATTGACTTCTGAAGAGGTGTGCTATACCTTTTTAAGAACGTCAAGCGGATTGATGCTTAACAAAACATACTGATTCTGTTTCAATAGTCTTATTAAACAAGCTTAAAATTAGCTGAACAGTCTGGAAAACTCAACTTAAAACCAAACAAACACTCCAAGAGAAATCGTACAGTTATAAGAAATGTCACCTTTGTTCTACTCCAAGGATTATTTCTATTTTGTTTTCTTGTTTTGATTTTTTTTTGAAAAAGCCTTAAAAACTACATATGTCTTTGTATCTGTTCTTTCTTGTTTTATTTTCAGTACAATTTTTATCATTTATTGTTTATAAGGTCAGAAAACTTAGGATTTTCACAGATATTTTACCAATATAATGATCATTGAAATAGAACATAACCTGTTGCTCTCATGAATTTATATGACAATTTAGAGTGTTGGGTAAGTCATTCTTGAATAATGTGAGGTATGTGCTGCACTGGGTTGTTTTCTTTTTTTGCATTTTTGTTTAAGCCTTATGAATCTTTAACAGACTTATTATTTGTTTGTGCAAATAACATATTTAATTTTCTCTTAACTCAAATTTTTAAAATACAGTTTTATTTATACCTGCAGTAAAATATAAAAGCTTGTCAAAGTCTTGCATCTCCCTTTGAAAGAGCTTAACCTGGAAAACACAGCCATCAAAACTCATCTGAACAACATCAATGAAGGTGACCCCTGAACAGCAGGGCAGACAGAGCACTGGCAACGCTTCAAACACAACTTAAAAAAAAAAAAAAAAAAAGTCTGATGATTCTACTTCATCCTCATTGTGTCTTCTGTCAAAAAGTCACGAGGAAAACCTTTTTGGATACTGTTGCAATTAGCAATGCATTTTGCATTTAATTTGACCTAAAATGGGGTTCTGTCAGAGGAATGGCAATATGAGCAATCAGATTAAAAGAGGCCACCAAAGAAAAAAAACAAAAAAAACAAAAAAAAACAACACTTTGGCCATGATTTGAATTGCTTATGAGAAAGACCTTTATTGGCCTTTGGACTAAAAGCTACTGTTTAACTTCATAACTCAACACATTTTTAGCTATTTTAACAGCACTTGAACGCTTCAATATTAATGGGAGATTATTAGGCTTCTTCACATTTTATAAACCACCAATCCAACTATGCATGTGTCGGAGTAATATCTTACAGTTTACTGTTAATGACTGTTTTGTAATTGATAATGTTGGCAATTACATGAATACCTTCTCTGTTCTATTCATTATCCACAACAACAACAACCCTCTAATAGCTCATTCACTGAATGTATGGGGGGGAGTGTGGTGCCACACTCTATTCCTCTCTCCGTCACTATTTATAGCCCAAACAATTAAGCTGAGAAGACCTTCATTAGCCTGCTGCTATTCAGCAGGACCCCGAGTCGCCTTGCCAGCCAGCCAAACAGGTGTTCCTTAATAATCACAGCTGAATTGCCAGCAACACTGGTTTGTGATTTCCCCCCCATATGTTTCAAGTTGTTAGCGGTCCTCTGCTGAGAAATGAATGACTTTCTAGCCTCATTACAATATCTTACAGTATTTACATGTGGATGTTGGCCTGCTGTCTGACCCTTATGCAAGTGACATTCTGGTATTACAGGTATTTCAATGTTGAAAATTGTAATATTTACCTACCTGAGCAATCCCCTTACACAAATATTGCTTGCTCCAATTGCATGTTTGTTCTGAAAATAACATGGAGTATTTCCACATCGATGTCAGGATTTGTTTTGGTTCGGCAGTGTCTTATGTTGTTCACAACTGAAAAACATATTCTCTATTAGACTAATTATTTGCAGCTAACATGTCCTGCCATTTTTTTAACATTGCTGTTTCGGGATCTGGCTACCGTCCTCCACAGCATGTGCCAAAAGCCAGAAGATGACAGGCTGCCAGAGGTTTTAGAAATACTGCAAAGGCATGACACCACTCCATCCAATTTGGCTCGGGTTCATCTATTATCTCATCAAGCAATGCCAGCATACAGTCTCTGTTTCTTGTACACTGAGATGATGATTTTGACTTGGTCTAAATTTAATATGAAGCTCTGAAAAAAATGGCAAACAGGAAAGCAGTGTGTTTGAGGTGTTGGCTTAAAATACATTTGCCTAAAAAAAAAAAAAAAAATACATATCTTGAACTAACCTATTAGAAACTTAAACATTTTATCACATTATCATTTGGGCTTTCCTTAAAGGCATTAGTGTGTGTAAACTTACTAATTTGATGGGAAAAAAAATAAAGCAAATATAATTCTCATTTGTCAGACACTTTGTAAATAGAAGTTATTTTGAATATTTTTTAAAGAAATTCACAGAAAACCATTATTTAGATTTTTTGGGTCTGAGAGTGAGATAAAAAACGTAATGGGTCTTTTTGTCTAGTATGTGTAAATGCCTGGTTTCAATTGTATAACACAAATTACATTTATTAAGTTTCTCTTTGCATTTGAAGTATCCTGTAAGTTTTTGTACCAGTAGCTACATAGACATTTTTAGGTATTCTCTTCAGGATTTTAGACAAGTTACCCTTTTAATACAGCAGGTCAGTTTCAAAGCACAGCCAAATAGTATCACCATAGCCAAAGAGTTACACACTGTCTTGCTTTGGTTGCCTTATTACCCTCTAGAAAATGTACTTTGCATTTTGTCCATTATAAAACTGTCAGCTGTTTTAAGGAGGCGTAATGTGATTGGACATCAGGAAATCCAGTCCAAACTTCATATGCTGCTAATATATTCCTCCCACTAATAATGTATTCAACTGGATTCATTCTCTTGTCAAGACTGAGCCTGTCTGTGCCAGAACTGTACTTAACTCTTGTTGCTAAAATTAGATGACTGAACGCACTTGTCATATTTTAGACAAACATTCTTAGAACTGTTCAATATGCCATAGACATATTGTTTATGTGAGTGAGCACTACACAGTTATGTGATGGAAAACTTTCCCTAAATTCAAATGAAACAAAAGAGCTGAGATGTGACTAGATTTTTCCTAACACAAATCAAAAATCATAAAAATAATCATATTTCAAGATGTCAAATATGTCAAATATGTCGTCACGTGTGGACGACGGAGATGTGATGGGGGGGATCCAACAGCCTGTTGATTCTCGAAACCACAAAAAATCTAGACAATTTTTAAAAACTCATTCTATAGGGTCAGCCATAATTTTCCATACACAGGAGAATGTAAAATGTATATTTCTGTTATATTTCAGATACCCAAGAAGATGAGTTTGAGAAAAGAGCAAAGAATTTAAGTTATACTGATGGCTGGATTGAGAAGCAGTCACGCGGTTGCATGAAACTTTAACAGAAAACGTGGAACGAGCATCACACACGACACTGTGGCAAAACTTATTTGCAAGTTTCAGAAAACTGGAAATGTAGAAGATCAACCACAAAGTGGTCCTAGACGTGCAGCGATTACACAAAGTCCCACAAAAATAAAAACTGTTGTAAAATATAAAACATTAATTTTTTCTATGTATGGAAACTTATGAACCACCCTGTAGCACAAGTCTGCTCCTTCTTTCTAAGAGTGAAATTCCATGATGTCATATCTGTCCGATGTCTGAAACTGCAAATATTTGTGAAAATTGCCATAAATTGGTAATGTGACCATCGCCCGCATCGTTAGCTGGAGATAGGCACCAGCAACTCCTGATCCCACGAGGGACAAGGGTGTAAGAAAATGGGTGGATGAATGGTAATGTGACTAAAAAAAAATAATGTTTGTAAATAAAAAATCTTAATACTGACATGAACAACTACAATTCAGTAATATTGCTGAAGGTAGTCACACCATGTTGGACAGAGATATTATTAAGTCTTAAGATGGATTGATGCAGTTTGCTAATGCAGATAGCAACACATGCCACCTCTGAAAGCGGTCCAGAATAAACCAGCCAAGCAGAATCATAAGGATTTTCAGGCTATATCTTGACACCAGGAATGAATAAGGCTGAGTAGCCTGAGCCAAAAAATATATATATTTTTTAGATGCGTTTTCCTAATTACTCAGTAAACATGCCGTATTGTTTTCCAAAGAAAAAATGGCATTCACATATGCATTTGAACCGCACAAGAGTTCACTTTCAATGAACTTAGACCTAGGATTTTAGACGGACATCAAGGTTTGAGTGTGCCTTCACATCTCCCACCAAACTTTCTTGGCAAACTAACTAGAGTTTGAATAAAATAGACTTAACAGTGCTGGTGTGACTAGATATATTCTGTAATAATAAGAAGAACAATAGAAGAAAAAAGAGTTTCAACACAAATTCTGTAGATGTGTTTATCAGAAAAACATGAACACTGTGGATTTATTAGTTTGTAGAATTCATCATTTCTTCTCAATTATTTTTTTAATTTTCCACTTTTCCATTAGCTACACCTTCCAAGATTTGCATTGCTTTTGGTCTTTTATCCATAATAAGTCATGTCTGATCCTATTATAGACTGATGTTACCATTCAGCCGGCAACTATTTACCTGACATTTTGCACTTGTTTAAATGAAGCTGTTGGTCCACAGTCTCACTGTAATTATGGTGAAATACTAATTAGAAAGGCCTGACCTATGCAGACATGCCCACGCTCTCAAATGTCTACTCCAGATGGCAGCAGGTACAAAAGATTCTTGTGAAAGAGACCTTTGTGCATTAGGACAGAAAGGACCTGTCCTACTGGAACATTAGGATTCAAAACATGCCTCAGTCACTGAAGATTTTAAATTAGCAATCTGGACAGTGTTCAAAAAGGTTTTGTCAATTGACAGACAAAAAAGATTAAATGTGCGTCATTGCATATCCAATTGTACATTCATGTTTATATTAAACAGATAGGAATTTTCTGCACCTACATTCATGAAAATCTGGATTATTTAGAGTAAAGTTTCTGACGTTCAATAAAGATCCAGTGTGTTTAAGACTAATCCAATATCCGGCTTATCAGCACAGAATAAACAGGCTTTTGTAATTGTGTTATTTTATTTGTAAAGAGACACTTTATTACATGAAATTAAGCTTTTATGTAGTTCCATAAATGTCTATTTAGTTAACATTTGTGTGGCACACTGTGCCCATCAGGAACTTAAAGTGTTTTTACAACAACAAACCCTGAAATAAATGCTGCCCTCAAAGAAAAGAAAAGCTCTTTTCTTTGAGAGAAGAAATGTTCAGATCAGGGAACAAGGAAGATGAACTTTCTAATCTTTGCGCCAATTTTCACATTCGTAAATGTTAATTTTAGGACGTTTTGATTTATTAAGCTAAACACTTTTAGCTTTAACCTACTGTTTGTGTTACATTTAGATTTTAACTCCAAATACCACAGGCCAAATGTTCCTTTAGTACTTGAGGTTCTACAGCAGCATCCTCATTTTATTTACAGCTCTTCACCTCCAGCTACAAATTACAGGTGCTGTGCTGCAAACTCCCCGGTAGTAACTTCAGCCGAGCGCAAATAATGAAGCAGTGCAGCAATTGATGTTTACCAATGTTTCATGACCTATTAGAGCCATTGTAGTTACACTTTCAACTAAGAAAAGAAACAAAACCTGTTACTGTCAAAAACTACAAAATTTTTAGCGCCATTAGAGCAGAGGACACAAAGATGAGAGAATTCTGTGAAAGTAGGTTGGAGAGTAAACCGAGCTGCAGATAGGCTGTACCTCCAGCTTGAAGAGTGTCCCTTAGGTTGACAGAGGGTACCATTTCTTACCAAAGTGATAGAGCCCGACCTAGAGCAAAGGATCAGATTGAAGCAGCATATTTTCCTCCCTCTGCCTGTAGCGCTTTGAGCATTTTATACTTTGCTTTACTGGAGAAACTTCATAAACTCAAAGTCAGAAGTTGTGTCAGTGGCCAAATCATCTTTGTGTTTGGGACCGGTGACTTATTTTTGGAAAAATAACAATAAAAAAATACAAGAAATATTCTTGACCAAAATGTAATGTTTGTAGGGCCCAGTTCTAATGCATCTGCGATTGTGGTTTTTCCAGGTTAAATCAAAAGAAACTTAGATCTAGAAATGACAATGTCCATGTTTCCTTTGAACAATATGGACTTGCACGTAGCAAAACTAAATTTGCTAGAGGTTTAGAGGTTTAGAGGTTTAGATGATCAGCACATCCAAACCTGTGCTGATCAACATTCAGCACATCTAAACCTGTGCTGAATGTTGTAAGTAGAATTTTAAAATTATTAGTGAAAGGGATTCTTTTTCTGCCCCATTGTGTTAAATGGCCCTCCTCACAACGTGCTTGTCAAAATGGCTTGCGGCAAATTCTAACAACAGCACTGAAGAGAAAAAGCTTTCCCCATTGTTTATGTAGTTCATTTCAGTCACTCTGTAGGAAAGAAGAAACACTAACTGAGTAAGTAACACTAACTAACCATTAGACACTAACAAATTGCCACCCAGTGTGTTTTGTGAAAGGTGGGATGTTGAGGTGGCTTTAAGTCAGCCTACCTGACTTAAAGCCAGGCAGGCTTAAAGCCAGGCAGGCTTTAAGTCAGGCAGGCTTTAAGTCAGGTAGGCTTTAAACTGTTGCTACAGCCCGTCTCTATCCTTTCATGATGAAAGTGCATCATGTTTGCTTCTTCCACAATTCACTATGTGACAAGATAGTCCAGATCTGGTGACACCATGTTGGATCTACACTCTATTATATTATATTATATTATATTATATTATATTATATTATATTATATTATATTATATTATATTATATTATATTATATTATATCATATTAGTTTCAAGTAACAGCCAGCTGCAGTTCCCTCCAACAAGTTTTCAGTATGGTTTTGCTTTTCTTGTTTTTTTTTGTTTTTCTGTTGTCATCCTTCTTCAATAATACATGGCACATATGCTTGCTACTGAGTCTAATGTTTGTGGTGTGGGATTTACGTTGGATTAAGCTTCAAAAGAATGGCTGGCAATCTATTGTTTGTTACTGGCATGCTACATTCCCAATAGGGGGGCTCATTTGCAGCAGTTTCTAAGAAAATAGTTCCAATATTATATAATTTTATTTCATTTCAACATTGTGTGAAATGTATGCTTTTGGAGGGCGATTGATTTCAAACATTAGTGTTTTGTTTTTTTTTCCCTAACGGCTCTACTCAGCCACAATCATGTCAACAATGAGTTATTTAGTCAAAGCAGATATCCTGTTTGACTAAGAGATTCGAGACACATAATTTCTTAAACAATTGCGAATGAATAAATTATATTCTTTGTTAAATAAGTTTGTCTTGATGAACAATCTTTGTCTGTAAAATCAAATGAAGTCTATTTTTCTGATTTTAATGA